>JARFJB010000921.1:782500-880000 GCA_036346205.1 Vesta saturnalis | reverse complement strand
GTTCTAGTAAGAATTGATTAAATTAGAAGGCCCTCGAAGCAATTTAATATACGTAATACAACGAATTATCCATTACGAAAATAATTCTTTCTGTCTAATGCGTGGTTTTATAGTTTATTGATTATTTCGTACTAATTAAAAGTCATGATACTCGACTGATAAGCATTATCATACAAATGTTCACAAATATTGAGGTTATGTGTATTTTAGTGTGGCATCAATAAGTACATTGTGTAGTTAATCAAATAACAAAGATAAA
Organism: Vesta saturnalis; assembly: GCA_036346205.1. Lineage (NCBI taxonomy): Eukaryota > Metazoa > Arthropoda > Insecta > Coleoptera > Lampyridae > Vesta > Vesta saturnalis. Next base: position 879,741 of record JARFJB010000921.1, on the reverse strand, counting down.
TTAAATTTCTATATTTTTATTTTAATGGTACAAGTTATGTAAGTATGTGGGCATTCCAGTTTAGTATTAAATAGGCACGTTACATGGTATTTATTACACAGGTGTACTCTGGGACACTGTGTACTACCCATGGTACATGGTAGGCCACCCCATGGTATACACTGGGCCACCTGTCCATACAAGACACTGCCAGTTTTTTCTGTATACTTTTTTTTTAACTTATTTACAAATCTTGTTCAATAACTCTTTTTCTTCTGTTGCCTATTAGGAAGGGGATATTTAATAATTCAAATATTCAAAAATTAAAAAAAAAACCTTTATTTTGATATTTTTACAATTTTAAACAAACTTTAAACTAGGTGGAAAATAATATTAAAGGATAAAAACGAACTTTCGTTTGCTTTAGGTAAAATTTTAAGAACAGAATTTCTGTCCACAAGAGATTGGTCTACTACATGAGGCCAGGTGTCATTTTTCTTTCTTTAAAACTTGACAAGGACCACAGCACCACTTTCCGGAATGATATCAATTCGGCCAATGTAATAAACATTTTCCTTTTTGCCCTGAAATTTCTCAACCACGAACATCTAAATTTCTAGCGTCGGGACATCATCAGAGAAGAAGTTAATGGGATCCGGACCAGAATCTTCTGATGAGGATATGAAATTGAGGGAATCGTCAGCATAATGCACACTGTAGGTTTCCTCAGTTTCAAAAACTTTCCTGTAGGTCTTGTAGGTCATTGAGAATGTTTCTTTTTACTACTTTCTTGGATGCTCTTTCCAAGATCGTACACTTCTCCAGTGTGCTTGTTATAACGACTGAGCTTCGCTTCCCTCTAATTGTCTTACGTGGCTCTGTCGCTTTCGGCAAAGGCTGTAAATCAGACGGAAACACGAGGAAATGATCGGAAGTTGGCATGCTTGGAGTTGGAGTCATACATAGATAAGGCAGATTCGCTGAAAACTTAATGATGATATATTTCGCCAAAATTAACATTAGGTCTAGTTTTGCCAGTAGACTCAGGGTCAGGACTATAGGTTACAGCGCTAAGCAAAACATTGTCATGGTTAAAAAGTATTGGGATTAAATGGATAAATTCAACATTTGTGAAATCCCGATTTGATGTTTTTGGGTGTAGCGGCTAAGTCGAACGCAATTTTATAAATGTCTATAGTTTTCCCCGGATGGATGAGTAACCAATTGTTACACGCGAAATTGTAAACGGCTTTAAATGGTCCGAATACGGACACATCAAGTGGTTGTAGCTTGTTGCTGCAGTGGGTGGCAGTGTGACAATGTGCTCTCCAGCTGTTCTTACCTTGTTGACCACGTGTATAGAGATATAAGCTACAAGTTGACATAAATCAAGAGAGTGGAGTTTTCAACCGAACTGTGAATATTTGATGAAATGGCGATCACAGAGTGAAACAGATGACCAGTCATCCAATCAGAAGGATTTGCAAGTCCCAGAGTACCGGCTGGAGTACCGTTGATCATAAAGTTTTAAAATGCACCCACGAGAATACCATCACAGAGTGCAAAAGACCACGAGATGCTAAAACAATTGCACAGTTGGAACAGTTGACCACGTTCCGCATTGGTCGCTGATGCAAATTGCTCCTTTTTCAGCAATAACTCTCTGGTACAGTGGTGGTAGCCGTCTCGTCCAAATTGTATTGCCTGGTGCAATTAATATTGGGATGTTCTCTTAAAACATGCTCCATATTTTCAAAAAACTGCCCAACGTTAGTCCTATTCAAGGACGTCAGTCTTGATACACTGCTCCAGATCGACGAATGGATAATTGGTTCTGTTTTAAAAAAGTACGTAGTTAGTCTACACCTGCCAGTTGGTTTCTTGACCATGAGTCAGGCATTTTGATGTGGTTTACATCCGCAAGCTCCTAAGCTAAATTTCGGCATTTTGGTTGATTGACCAAACGCCATCTTACAGCACTGCCTCAGATAGTCTGCCAACTTTACTTTCAGCTCAGTCGAAAACACTTCATGTATAGCGTAATTTGAACAGTAAGATACATTTTCTTCCGTTGCGCATATCTCTGCAGTGTTGTCCTTTTAGTTGGTATGTTCTAGCCACGTCCCTTAAAGTATTATCCGACTTCACTTTAAGAGTAGCTAACAGGTGTATTAACATTATTAATATATCTGTGATTATCTGTGAGGTTGCAATGATTTTGTTAAATATTTATATTCATCTTCCCAATAATTTGTGAAGGTATCTATCAGTATTTGTCGGTTTTTGTAAACCTTAAAAGATAGTGAATTATTAGTTTTACATATTAGTGTGTCAAAAATGGTAAACCTCCTTTAGTTTCCTTTTCCATGGTAAACTAGATGCGAGGATGCATACCATTTATACAAATTTATATAGTACTGCTTGTCCATATCTCCAAATAACAAATGTGCCATCTACATATCTAAACCAAACTAAAGGTATTTTAGGTGCATTTTGTAACGCTAATGTTTCCATGTAAACATTAGCTATAAGACAGGTAAGAGGACTACCCATTGTTCCACCACCAAGCTTTTCGAAGAATTTATTATTTTATTGAAAATAAGTGGTGGTAAGACAGTACTGAAAAAGAATTGTTATATCCTTCGGAAGAAGGATATCAATATATTCTTTAAGGAAGACTTGTAAAAAGTGAAACAACATCAAAAATGACCAGTAATTTTAATGTAATGGAGTTAATTAACAGAATAGCTCGATCTCTACAGGCCTACACCTTAGGGACGGCTTGGTAAACGAATCACCTCTAAAGGCCTACGCCTTAGGGCATAATTCTTCTGGAGAGGTCTCAACACCTTATGGCAATCACTCCCAAAAGTAAAAAGGGTGTGATCTTTTATAGATATGTAAGATCGTTCTATAATTCCAGCAAGGACAGAACGGATATCTATCACTGCAGGCGGTGTGATAATTAATATAGAGACTCTAATACTTACCCCAAGTGGGTCTTAAACTGATGAAGCGGGTGAGGTTACTAGGCTGGTGGAAGACGGAACGGAAGGAACTAACGGTAGAGCTCGCCAAAGAGCGGGCAGGAACTAATTGAAGTGCTCGCTAAAGAGCGGACAGGAACTAACTGATTTCGCTTTTTTTTTGTTAGTATGCTCATGCTTATGGTTAGTAATTACTAATTTTAGCTTATATATGTATATCTTATTGTAGACTGTTCAGGAGTCCTTCTCCTCTTCAGCCCTGGTCATTCCCTTGTTGTTGGTGCTGCGCTGTTTTTTGTTTTTGTATTGTGTACTATCATGAGGTGCGGCAACTTTTGGTATAAAAAGAAAAAATGGTTTTAAATTTAATGAATTTGAATTTCAATAGTGTTTTTGATTGTAGACGTTGGGCTTATGTGGTTGCAGTGTGATTACTTGATTGTCTGGCTGCGTGTTTTGTCGTCATTGAATAGACGGGGATGCGGAGGGCATATGGGGTATTATCGAGGGCTTCTTCTACCTCCTCGAGGTTGTCGAGTAGTTGTGTGAGGATTGCGGGAGAATGTTTGAATTTTAATTTGGGTTTTTTTCGAGGGAATTTGGGAAAGCGGTAGTTGTAAGGAGTGGTAAGGATTTCTTTGGTTGGGATAGTGTTGCCGAAAATTCTTTCATAGGCGAAGTTTTCCGGGAGTTTTTGGATACGGTTTGTGATTGGGGGTATATTGGCGTGGTGTAGGGTATTGGCGTTCACAGGAGGCGATTGAGGAAAGGTGATTGGGGTTAATGTTTGTGTATATAGGAGCTCGGAAATCCATAACAGGGCGGATGTATGTGTATATGTGGGTAGAAGTGTTTTGGGGTGACAACCTCTGATTCTACCCCGAAGGGCCCCCCCCTTAGGTTTGCGCGGTTTCTAATCCTGTTTAGTGTTCTTTTTACATCGGGGAGCCAATTGAGGGTTCTAGTGAATAAGATTCCTAGGTAGGTGATCTCATCTTGGAGTGTGAGCCTTTCTTGGTTAAGGGTGAGGGAGACGTTTCTGGAGGCAAGATTGGGGAACTTATCCTCTGGGTAATGAGGATGTCGGAACAGGATTGTTTGGGTTTTGGTGGAATTGACGGAGACTCTCCACTGGTTCGCCCAGTTAGAGAAGTTCCGTAGGGTTTTGGATATGAGGGGAGGCCGTTTTCCTGTTCCGATTAACCGCCCAAAAGGTGGTGTCATCCAACTGCGCAACGACTACTCCGGGTTGGGTAACTTCGGGAATATGGGATGAAAAGATGGTGTAAAGAATAGGTGCTAAGGCGGAACCTTGCGGAACGCCTGCTGTTGGTTGAAAAGGATCGGAGAAGGTTTTCCCTACTTTGACCACGAACTGACCGATTGGTCAGGTACGAGAGTAGGAGTTTGGCGAAGGGGCGGGTATGTTGCGGTTTCGGATCTTTTGCAGGATACCGGAGTGCCAGACCCTGTCAAATGCTTGCTTAATGTCCAGAAACACAGCCAGATTGCATTGCTCTGGTGGTGTCTGTAAGCAGCTTCAACAAGGGATCGTGACGCGTTCGGTTAGGACGAAAGCCGAGTTGGCTGTTGGGAAGGACGTCGTTGTATTCTAGGTGGTCCCTGAGTCGCCTGGCTGGAATCTGCTCAAAGCATTTCCCGAGGCAGCTCAAGAGGGATATTGGTCTGTAGGAGGAGAGTGAGGTTAGATCAGCGTGGGGTTTAGGTGGAGGCCGATTTCCCGTCCGTCGGGAAGTACGATAGGGTAAGGCATTTATTGTAAATAGTGGAAAGTAAACGTAGGGCTGGGTTGGGTAGGTGGCAAAGAATTTTAAGGTTTAGGCTGTCATGACCTGGGGCAGAATTTTTACCTTTTTTGAAATATGAGCTGACCTGGTCGGGCGTGATAGGGGCGTAAAAAGTACTCTCGTTATCGAGTAGGATTTCGGGATGGTTAAGGGTACGGAAATCTTCAATGCGACTCTCAAGGAGTGCCTTGAATTGGTTATCAAATTGGGGATCATTTGGGGATCGGAAAATGGATTGGAGGTGGCGACCAAAGAAATCGGCCTTTCCTTGGTCGGAGGAGATTAGGTTGCCCTGAAGGTCGGTTAGGTGGGATTTGGGGTTTACTTTTCTTCTGGTCAGTCTATCAAACTGTTGCCAGAAGAGTTTACCGTTTGAATAGTCAAGCTGGGAGGTGGCTTTGGTCCAGGAGTCTTCGGAGTGTTTATTGGTTTCTCGCCTGATTAAGGCGTTAAGGCGATTGTATTCGTTGGGTCCCTGAATCGAAAGAATTGACGATAGATTCGTCTTTTCTCTTTGATCCAGTTCACAATGTGCCGTGGGAGCGGTTTTCGAGAAATGTCGATGTTTTTTAATGGGACAGAGTTATCGACCGCTTCCGCAATAACGGAAGTTAGGTCTCTAATGGCTCTCTCGAGATCTAGAGTCGTTTGAAGATTAGGTGTGGGAAGGTTTTTGGAGATGTGAACACATTCCAGTCTGCTTTTGAAAAATCTTTAATGACTGTGTATTGAGGGCGTGAAGGGGGGGGGCTGGACAAAATAAAGTTTTGACCAGTAGGGGAATGTGATTTGATGTGATAGTGGTGCCTAAAAAGCACTCACGATCGAAATAGTGAGCTATGGGTTGGGAGACTATGATGTGGTCTATTATTGAGGCACCTAAGTGCTCGAAGTAGGTTGACTGTGTGTTGGCGATTCTCAGGAGCGGCAACTGCAACAGAGCAGATGATAGTCTGTTACCGTTGCCCTTCGTTGCGGTGTCACCAAATTGGGTGTAGCGAGCATTGAAATCACCTAGGATTACTGCGTTGGGAAGGCTAGAGACATAGAGTAGAAGAGCCTGGCGGGTTATAATATGATATAAATATTACCGGAGTGGGAAAGTGCACCGTCACAACAACGCATTCGAGATGCTGTATGTGCGCAGGAAGTTGAAAAGGAGTGGATGGAAAGCAATTTTTAATTAAGAGGGCGGTTCCGTATTGTTTAGGAATGAGTGATACGTGTTGAAATTGACTGAACATCGGGGTGTGAGCTTTGTTTCCGTGATGGAAAGGATGTGTATATTGTGTGTGTGTCGAAAGTGTTTTATTAAGGGGAGTTTCCGACGAAAGCACCTGGCGTTAATGGTCCCTGCTATAATAACCATTGGAAAGGAGGTAAGGAGTGGGTTGGCGCATTACGGTGACCTTCATACGCGTACCGGATACGTAGATGCTGATCCTCCGTTGGAAGAAGGTTTGGGATACCGAGTCTACGGTCCGAGCAACCCTTTCTCGTCGGTAAGGAAACATACCGGTAAGGGAGTGGGTAAAAACTTGCAAGAAGTCCTTAATGGATAAGGATTGGGTATCGGGAGAAGGTTTGAGGTGGGCTGTGTTTTCCGTGTCGGACTCTTCGGACGACAGGATAGGATCGAGGGTTGCCATAATCGACGGGAAACTGGGAGGTTCCTGTCGCTTCCGGCACCGGAAGCAATAGGTGGGATGCGATCTTGAGGATTGTGAGCGGGTGGTAAAGAATTAGGATTAGGGTTGACAGGTGTAGGACTCACGGCGGGTACACATAGTTGAGCGGTTGTAGGTAAGAGAGCGGGTTTGTGTGTGTGTGTGTGTGTGTGTGTGTGTGTGTGTGTGTGTGTGTGTGTGTGTGTGCGGTTTTGTGTGGTTTTGTTGAGGCAGTGGAACGTGTGGAAATGTAGGAGTGAGTGGACTAAGTGGAAATGGATGAGGCGTTTGAGAGGGAGCGTGTACGTGAGGAAGGTGGAGGTGAAGCGAGTGTGTGCGCGTAGGATTGTGTGGTGTGCGGTGGTGTAGGTGGACGGACGGCATCGGGGGTTGGGGACAGCTTTGATAGTAGCTCTGTGGCGACCTTGCTTAACCATCTCGGCTGTGTTGTTAATAATAGGTTTGTGAAATTTGAGGATTAAAAAATTTAAAATCTGTTTAACGAAAGGCCGGGTCTCTGCCGAGGTGCAGCCTGACAACCCCGAGGAAAAAGGCTTGGAAATCAGAGACCCAATTCGAAACGGAGGAAATGCACAGTTAAAATAAAAACAACCAAGTAATTAAATTAAAATAGTTTTATTAATGATACCTATTACGGTTGACCTTGACCAGACGACGATCCTGCTGTTGGCGGTGTCCTAGATGCTTCTGGAATTTTCCGCTGCTACTGCTATATTTCGGCGGGTTCTGCTTGCGGCTAGACTGTGGCTCCTCTACTGATGACCGCTTCTTCGTATTATCTGTATGCAAGCAGTGACGGATCTACCTCCGAAGCGGCGAAGATCACGATGCCGGAACGATGAGCGAAAACGCTAGGTTCTTTTTTGTGAAGTTAAGCGATTGTAATAAAAATCACAAAACGCTTACGCTGGCTAGGGGCTTACGTTCCTAACCGAGGTTCGGACTGCCCTGACTGATTTCGCATCTTGCTACCGTTTATATATAATCCGCGGTTCTACGTGAACGTAATGATACTTTGGTGGGGTTCTTGCGCAGAAATCTTCACGATTTTCTTTACTACGGAAGAAAGGATAAACAACTTAATTTTTAAAATGCATCAGAGCTTCTATAGAACATGCAATTTATAAAAATTAATTTGCGAATTTACGTAGTGATTTTTCTGTATCTTTACACCTTGTGGAGTTTGGGTTTTCGCCCCTCCTCTAGTAAAGGTTGCTTCATCTATAAACAAAATATTGTTTATAAGAGATTGATCATGTCGATTATGGCTTAAAATACTGTTATAAAAATTCGCCAAAAATCATTTGATAATAAATTTTGGACTGGTGTGTAATGGTGCGGGTGTAGTTGCTTCTCATGCAAAACATTTGATATTTCCCGGCGAGATAACCTAGTATCTGCTGATATTCACCGAATACTAATGGACGAATCAATTACAACTAGATCTAAGACTTCTTCTTGTTCGACGGTACGCACTATAGGTCGTCCATAATGCTGATGAGGACGAACGTTACCTGTTTCTCGCAACCTTGAAAATAATTTTTTCTGGTTGTCTACGATATGGAAAAAAAAAATTCGTGAATTCTGTCCGCAGCACGTTCATTGAAATTTTGCTGAGCGTAAATTGCCACCAAATCACTCAGTTCACTATTCAAGAACAAATTATGTCAAGGCATACTTAAAACGAAAACCTAATACTTGAACAATGAAATACTCTAAGCAACTAGCAGCAAACATCAGAAGTCAAATCAGAATTATGATTTTGTGATGGGGGCCTACTAGATTAAATTGGCATTAAATTTTACGCAAATGAAATATGCACATTCCGCAGAGTTCACTGTGAGTGCATTTTCCTCTAAATCGGAACCATTTAGATATATACAATAAGAGCACATTTTATAAAGAAAATAAAATGACCTTTCAGAAATATTAACAAGCCTTACAAAATCTTTATCAAAAAAAAAAAATACAACGGAAACCAGAAACATGAGTAAAGTGTTGGTGGCGCCTTCTTTTAAGTTGAAAGTAAATAGATATCCATGTTTGTCTACCCGAAAAACTCTCCTGTACCAAGGTTAGACAAGACATGTCGAAAAATGAGACAGCTATCGAAAAAAGTGAAATAAAAAATGCATCTTTGAAAGGTAAGTTGACCTAAATGGGGTTATTTTAATCCAAGGAAACTATCTTTAAATTATGACCCATTATATATATATATATATATATATATATATATATATATACATGTATATCTACAGGGCGAATCGCGACCGACGCCACTGAGTTCTACGGAGAAGCGGCATATAATCGTTAATTTCTAATACAGTGATATTATGTAAGCCAATATGAGCAACATTTAAAAAATAATTTTAAATATACACGGTGCTCCAAAAAAGTGGCAAATCAAAGTTATGCTTTTTTAAAGGACACACCCCGTATATTATTGCTTTTTCGAATTTTACATAAAAAATAAGTAGCTACCTTCATAAGGGTTCCCTATACATACAACAAATTTACTCTTAGGTTTAAGCAAAATACTATTCCCTTAGTCTATTTATTGACTGAATAGTAAACACCTCTTTATAAGGTGTTCATTTTTTTCAGTTAAATTAGTAGAATATTCATACTGAAATATTCCGCTTATTTTAAATGGAACACCCTGTATTTTATACGCTTATCGTTTAGCTTACTTGATTACCTTTCAACTTCTATGGTTTCCTATACCTAGACCTTTAAATTTTCAACTTATTTAATAATTTTTGGAAGTTGTCTGTTCCTGTATCATTTGTAGATTGAAATATCCTCCCAAAATGCCTACTTTTTTGCTCAAAAATTAAAAAATTTACAATAAATATTCGATATGATGTCCATCTTCTTGAATATTCAGTGTTACTCTTTTTTCCAAGGAACATCTTACGTTTTGCAACATACCAGGGGTGACTGTCTCAAAAGCATTTCTGATTCCTCTCTTCATATCATCTGCAGTGGCGGGAGGTGTGCAGTAAACTAAATTTTGATATAACCCCAAAAGAAGAAATCCATGGATGTTATTTCAGGAGTTCTAGATGGCCAAGCAACTGGTCCACCTCTGCCATTCCACGTATCAGGAAACTTCCTATTTAAATCTTCTATAACTGCACGTGAGAAATGTGCAGGTGCTCCATCTAATTGCAACCACATATTTTGTCTAATATTTAAAGGAATACTTTCCAAAAGTTCCCAAAATTCACATTCACATTCACATTACCACTCCATCGATTTTGACGATCAACGGTATTAAATAAATGTTTATTTTCGGTGTCGCAATAATGAAAATTGCCGATTCACTAATCCTTTATTATGGAATGTTGAGTCGTTGGTAAATAATAAATTTTCGAAAAAATGTTTTTAAGGAATAATCAATACGTTTCAAAAGTTTGTGCCATGTAACCTTTGATGTATTTGTGTATGAAAAGGATGGTATTTACGTTTCTTTAAAATCCTCCACGCACTAGGCTAACTAATTCCTGTTTCTCTTTCAATAACTCTTGTACTAGTATTTTGGTGGTCAACTACGGAACCTAGTACTAAAAAATCATTGTCATCATTTGTAACAGGCTTCATTTTTAGTTGTTTTGAGTAAGCTACACTACCTGTATCACGAAATGTTTGAAGTAACCTTTCAAAAACCTTTTTATCGGGTGCTCAGGATATTTTTCTGAGTACGCTCTTGAAGCAAGTAAACAATTTTCATAGCATTCACCAATGGATAAAATCATATCAATTCTTTTTTGTTGTGAATAAACCCTTGTTATCTGGTGTGGAACAACACTCTACCTTCCAACCTACAACATGGAAATTAAAAGAAATGAAATAAGTTTGATAACGATTCTTTGAGACAATTATGCAACCTCCATTAAAATAGGTTCATTACGAAAATACTGTGAAAACAAAAACAATAATTTATATCAAACAGACGTTTAAAGCTACATTTAAGATACAGGTTAACAGACATCTAGATGCTAACTTAAAAAAATTCCAAGGCAGCCCGCTTGCTACTACAAAAATATCAATAATACAGTTTAAGCATTTTCAATCATATTTATTTAATTCTTACACTTATATTAAGAAACTATAAAAAAATTATGTAAACTTAAGTTTTCTTCAAAAAGTAAGTCTACACATTTTCTTATAAAATTAAACATTATTCAGATATTAAAAGCACTTAAATTTTACCTTTTTGCCGCTAAATTAAGCGTGGTACAAAAAACACACAAAACATAATCAATCGATATGTTTAAGGTCTATGTGATGGTATTTTCATGTATTTGAAATATAGAGCTGTTTCAGAAATATTTGATAAAAGTCTAAAACAGCTCCTAATAAACCTCTCCTCTGCACCAATGAATTGCTCCCAAAATCTAATCAGCTCCTGGAGAAATGAAAACAAGCTAGCTTAACTACCAACTCTTAAGTATGTACGTGTTTTCGCTCGGTTCCTATTGCGGGTATTAATATAAATCGACACATCTACACACACACGCACACGTACACGCACACGCACACGCACACGCACACGCACACGCACACGCACACACAACACGCACAAGCACACGCAACGCACACGCACACGCACACGCACGCGCACACGCACACGCGCACTGCCACACGCGCACACCATCACGCTCATGCACACACAAGCGCGGGCGCGCGTGCTCCTTACTTTCCTGTACGCTCACACAATACACTCGGCATATAGATTTAGTGAAAAAATGTCGGTTGCATAGTCTTTTATATCTATATATGAATGTGTAGATATAGAAGTATATGAAGGTAAAAACTTAAAATTAGATATAATCTCTTTGAAACTTTACGATATAATGAGACATAAGATTTTATTAGAAACTCTGTACTTGGCGAGCACAATAGTGGCCGCAGGCGAGCATTTTGGAATGAGACAGGCACTGTGGTGTTTCAAAGCTTTGAACTTTGTATTGATGATACAGATTACTGTGGTAATTTGTCATCAGACCATTAGTAGACTGAACAAAGCTTAAGAAGAAGAATTTTTAATAATCTGTCCTTGTTGTTATAGGTTAAAGTATTGAAACGAAAGTTTACACTTTCACCGTTATAATTTACTTTCCAGCATTTTATAACTGGTATAAACCAACTGTTTCTAGACTTCTTGTTTTATTAACTAATTAAAAGTATATGAGTGTGTTGCACGTTGTATCTGAAGTTTGCGTTTAAAAGACATACATCATTAAGAATGTACGTGTGCAATATTTGTTACTATTAATATCTAGGTATTGTAATCCACTTTTGCTAAATGCTAAATCATTGAACTCTATTTAAAAAGTAAGGGGTGACTATAGTCTGTAAAAATAAAGATTTTCTATTTCGGCTTAGTGCTTTATTACTCTGAGAGAATGGAAATGTAATCCTATTCCAGAAGTTACCAAACGTTTTCAACGAACTCAGTTCGGTACTGAATTCAATATTCCGGTATCTCAAATACTTTTCCAGATATTAAATTTCGAAATTATCAAATTTTATCTTTTTGATAAGGCCAGATTTTTTTTATACTTTCGTTACGGCGGTATTCGAAGTTCGTTTTTTAAAAAGATTTTGAGACAATGTATCATTTTGGGGTCTAAATACGCAAATAGCCAGCTATTATAATAGATTAAATAATGAGGAATTGATTACCACTTTCATCACTTTCTACTAATTATCCCATTAGGTATAAGTGCATTCCTATATAATATTTGAATGTACGTTATGTTCTGCATGTACAATTAATGTCACTATTAGTAAACAATAAAAACTGGTTTATGCATATCAATTCCTTTTAATTATCAATTAATGATTTCGTTGTTGCACATTTCAAAATAAATGAATTATATTAAGTAATAAACCTCAGCATCCACGCACAAAAAAACTTTGCAACATAGTTAAAATTAAAATCGTTCAAAACGTTTTTAACTTCTGGAATAGAATTAAAATTCCATTGTGCTTACCTCTCGCGAGCGGTCTTAAGTCATTGAGCTGGTAATTTACGCTTTCACTTAAGTCGCGTACGTTTCTATTGAAACCCAAACGTTAGAAAGAAACGGATGTATATTCCCAATGTCCAGAGTAATAAAGCGCTAAGCCGAAATAGAAAATCTTTATTTTACAGACCATAGTAGTAATTTTACATATTACATATTATTTTACATAAATAACACCACTCAAGGATTTGTACATTTAAAATACCTACTTAGCCTTTTAGGTTTCTTAATGGTTTATTTTTGTATTAATGTTTTAAATACGTTAGATAATCTTATCAAATTCACACTATCTATAAAATATTTTTAATGTTAAATTTAGGTCACATTAAAGTTATAAATCTCCACAAATCAAACTTGGGCACGAGAGCCACGGTAAGTAAAATAATTGCAATTTCAGGATATGATACTGCTTGATTGCATTTTATTCAACATAGTACGTATTACGTAGTTTTTATTAAATAACATAATGTGTTAAATATTATTAGTGCTTGGTTTCATGTAAAATTGATTGGTCTTTAAACTCCGCCCAGCCTCCAGGCTCCGTGCTCTGACTGGAGGCCTAAGGCTCTGTATTCTAATTAGTTGGTTTTGTTTGTTTGTTCGTGGCGCCATGTAGCGGTGTATTTTTAAAACTAATGCATATGTATGTAGAATTTTAAAGGTAAATGTAGGTCCCTGTAATTGTTATGGCGGGAAAACTCGAAATTTCAAGTAGTATTCTGATAAGGGACCCCTCATGCTATCTCGCAAGATAGCTATAAGGCTCAGAAACCTGTTCGCCCCTTCCTGGGGTCATCGCCCCCCTTTTCCTGGCCCCCTTGTTTATTATGGCGGGCAAACTAGACATTATCCTAATAAGGGGGCCCCATATACCATCTCATAGGCCTCCGGGGGGCATAATATCTTTAGCGGCTTCATCGTCTTCAGGTGTTGCTATACAATAACGCTTTACCCTTAAGTCTTCATAATGTCAAATATCTTCAGCTGTGGGTTTATAATAGGGCGAATTCATTTATGTTGCTGTAGATGAAATCACATCTTGAAATTTACTAACGTAAAAGGCAAATGTGCTTTATTTTATTCAACTTTCACCATTACACAGCGTAATAATAATTACATAACTCTGTAGATGTAGGATTTAAGGAAAGTGTATGTTGAACGAGTGAAGGTTTGCAACAGGCTTAGAACACTTGACCGAGATGAGATGGTGCTGACGAATGTGTGATTCAATAATAAATTATTTGAATTTTCATTCGAACATACATATCAAGCTGGTGAACATTGTAATTGTGCTGACAAAATAAAACGTGTAAAGCAATGCGTTTCTAATGATACGTTAAGATTACACATACACCATCCACTTGTACTACAACCCAAATTAACGTGTGTCGCTATTGCCGAGTTTTCATACAGTGATAAAACACGTTTACAGTTAAATCAGTAGAAAATCCTATACAATAGTAAGAGAGTTTTACTAGTGTGGTATTGTATATTATACGCGCTGAGTTACATTATGTTCAAAACTAAAGTTTCTGGTTTAAGATATAAATAAGGGAAAGGAATGGAAATGGATTCAAGGGTGGTCACGTGGCTGATGATCGGGATTTTTAAACCAGCTACCAGAAATTAAACCGGCTAAGAATAGATCATGTATGGTAAAATAGTAAAGCTATGTACGGTCCACGTTACCGTAAGGAAGGGCGTCATAATCATCCTACGACGTTTACTGTACTGTACCTTGTAAATCTTGCTCTCTGGTTTTTATACAACATCGTGTGCAGGGATTACAACAATTTTATGGTCTGTATACGCATACACAGGTTCAATGTCATTTAATACTAAGGACTTTAGTGCTTCAAAATTAATGGGCTTGGAATTTTTATAATTTAGTGTGGTGCCCTTAGCTTTACACACTGTGACGTACTTGTTTTTAGTTGGCGAGAACACCTTGTATCCATAATTCTTAAGGTCACCACTTGCGAACTGTGTGATCCTACTACCGACTCCGTAGGCTTCCACCTCATCGGCCGTATCGCCAAGAAAATCACCAACAGATAGAGCTCACTTACCAGGACTTTGCGTAAAAATTCACTGAGTCTGTATCAAAGTACAGAACCCGTTCAGCCAGTTTTTCCAGGTAGCTATACAGCACCAGACGAGACTTGGCGGTTGTGTAAGCGACCAAGGCGACGTTCACAGTATTGAGTGGTTCGACCCCATCCTCGCCAGTTTGCGATCATAACTTCCTTGTTTAAATTTAAAATGAACTGGACACCTCCTTTGAAGGATCGATCATAATTTTGAAAAAGTCTTGAGAATCAGAAATAATGCTAGTTTGTGTTAAATTATCCCACTGCCCGAACTTTCCCCAAAATGAATTTAAAATAATTTTGAAATATATCTAATACCACCATTTGCGAAAATGTTGTCTTTGTCCAGTTTGACACCCTCCTTTCTAAATATTCACGGATGTATCCATGCTTCGATTCATCGACGTTACTCCATGAAGGACAGTCCAAACACATCTGTTTGATTTTGAGGAAGTTATCAACGTAACCTGAGAAAAACCCCCACTTGTACTAGCTCTGTCGTATTGTAAAGCATCATACTCCCACACTTAAACACTTCTAAAATTCGCTACCGTAAACCTAAGTTCATGCGCTACGTAAGTTCCGGTAAATTTACGCTCGCTCGCCTTGAGTATTTGTGCAATAATACTGAATCATAGTTTCAGCACAAGTTCTACACAAGACGAACAATAATTTACCGTGCATTTTAAGAGGCCGAACAGTATGGCACAAATCTGTTGGTGGTGGAACACACTACAGGTCATAAGACGCTCGACAGTGTATAAATCGAGATTTGTGCAGTCAGCGCCAATGTGGAGTGTAGGATGCCCCACCGGATATTTGGAATATTTATTCACATAGGGGTATAGTGAAAAAACACCTAAATACCTGATTTGTGCATCTTGTTCTGCCTTATAATATACCTTAGTCGTATTAGTACGACCTGAGATGAAACTTTCACGGGGAACCATAGGTGACTGATTCAGCACGTTGTTTGAGCTAACAAACGCTCTTGCGACAGGATTTTGTTTTAAAAATGATCTGAATTCACATTTCCAATTTTCCATTAAATTATAGTTAAACAAACGTGTCCTACCCGATGTTGCCACCGTATTCGCAACAGCTTTCACAACCGTGAAAATAGTAACAGTGAAACTGCTACAGTGTTCGTGTCGTGAGAAAACCCATCAACCAGGAGGTCTTCCTTTAACCGAACTTCAAGCGAGTTTCCAGCATGCTGAATACGTCTGCCTCCAGAATGCTCGAGCCAGAGAAGTCATTGAATAGTAATCCTCGACTACTTGTCAACCAACCTGTACCCACCGTTTGGGATATGCCCTACAGTGTTCTCACGAATAAAATTTCGCGGAAAACAAGGCTGCAAGCACCAGCGATCGTGCAGCATTCTCTAAAGGGATCGACAAGTCGTCTTGCACACAAAAACGCACTACTTCGTTTTTGAAATTAAAGCGAGTGCCCTTAGCAATTTCGTCATTGTACCACCTTGAAAGTCTGCTTGAGCGCTGGAAGACATTTCGTTAATACCATAAAAGTGCATGTCTGGTAGAACACCATCATGATTTTGGTTGTGCTCCGTATTAAATAGATGAGGGAAGTAACCTTTTGAGCCGAGGAAATTGAAAGTTTTAGGGAGTATTGATAGGGCCATCGATAGGAAGTTCAAGCTGTCTATGTATTTTATGTTATTATCACAGGTAAGAGACACAAATTTAGTACCGTTAGATATGATTTTGGGATTCTAAGCAGAGGGGTTCTTTAGGATTTCGTTAAGTATGAATTGGCAGTCATAGGATTAGGAGTTGTGGGCTAACGCTATAACGGATACTCGCTTCTGGCAGAGTGAGGAGATCTACATAAGGAGTTCGCATACAGGTGAAGGGGAAAATATATGTTGACGTTGGCCGCAAGGTCCGCACCATGCTCAATATCGTTATTGACGTTAATGTAATGTTTGCAGACATGCTAGGCAACGCACAACGTGGGAGTGTGGTTGAAGGCGTTAGCTTTGTTAGTAGCTGTATCTTGGAGGCACCAGAAATCGTAAAAGACAAAAATAAAGCCTTTTGTGAGTTTTTCTCGTACGCTGTGCTCTTAGATATGTAACAAAAATGACGGATGGGTTTTTCGGATTTACAGGTAGGGAAATATGCAAAACGTTCACCTTACTTAAACCATAGCTTTTATGTAAACACCTTAATGGTTTTTTTCTACAACAAAATATTTACTCTTAAATTGAGGATCATGGAAAACAGTTAAGTAATTTATGTTTAGAAACAAAGTAAAAAAGTAGCAGTTATACATTCACCTGTCGAGTTCTTTAATACGATTATCAACAACACTGGTAAGTAATCGTTTTTGGTATTATCCCTTATTTTACCTACTTTATCTATTTACTTGTGCACGATTATTAATGTTATGTTATATCACAGACATGGCTTTAACTGCTCTAAATACATCAACATGTTTTAAACCTTTTAAAAACGCTAAGGATTTAGAGCCTGGGATAAAACACAACCACACCCAAGCTACACCAAATGTTGGTCGAGCGAAGTAAGGCTGTCAACAGGATACGCGTTGTTATGCAACGTGAGTACACATGTCACATCGGGTGACTAAGAATATTGTTCAAATATTGGTGTTCATTATTATCATTAGCTCTATACATTTGTTATAGAAGCAACACTTTTGCAAAGAACAGCAACGGAAAGTCAAAATAAAATGTAAACACTAACGGTGTCTTATGAGGTAGTATGTGGGTCCCATACTATTTCAAATCAATCTTTATTACAGAAAACATTCATTAGTTTTAAAAATACATCAGTAGATGGTGCCGAAAATGGGGCGTAGACCTGAGAAGAAGTTCCGGATCCCTGTACCTGTCTTGTGAGATAGCATGAGGGCCCCTTGAATACTATTTCAAATTTCGAGTTTTGCCGTCATAACAAGTACAGGGATCTACATATACTTTTAAAAATATACCGTCAGGTAGAGCAACGATCAACCTGTATTGCAGAAAACATGCATTAGTCCTAGAAGTACACAACTACGCCGCAAACAAACAAACGAACCACACCAATCAGAATACAGAGCCATAAACCTTCAACCAGAGCATAGAGCCTGGAGGCTGGGCGAGGTATAAAGACCAATTAGAAGGCAGAGAGCGTGGCCAACCTCTAGGTCCTCCAATCAGAACGCGCACCCTGGGACAGTATGCGCGCGCACAACCAATAAGATGGAAGTGGGTGTGGCCGCGAGGGGGAAGGGTGGGATCACGTGTCTCCCCCACGCCCATTCCAACCCTTTTAATGGTGACGTCATCTAAATAAGTCTATTTTCAAAGCTCATGTTTTTTATATTATACAGAATTTAGGTTATAATTTGATTTTAAAAACTCAGTTTTATCATGTTATGTTATTTCTATTATCCATGAAAGGATTTTATCAGATTATTAAACATGCAGGTAAAACAAGGCTTTAACTGTGTTTTATCCTCTATCATAAAAATGCCAACTTTTAGACACTCCAGTCAGAGCGCATGGCCGGGAGCAGTATGGGCACGCACGACCAATCAGCTGAAAGCAAGCGTGACCACGTGGAAGAAGGGCGAGCTGGCGTGACTCTCCTCACGCTCACCCCCTCCCCTTCTACTGACTTGTTTGAATTCCGTTTGAAGTCCGTCCTTCCCATGGTACATCTAATGAAATGGCTTATAATGTTTTCATTTAAATATCACACGCTTAAACAGCCAAAGCATTACTAAAAAATTGCTTGTAGAATTTGCCCTTGAATAACGTTTATTTGTTTATCTCATATTGTTAAATTATTTTTAAACAAATGCAATTACTTTTACAATGGCTCTGTGTTAAATGAGAACGAAATGCGTATTAAATGAAATTTTAATCTAATTCAACATTGCATAATCTTAGATAATACTGTCCAACGTCGATACGAAAACGGTAAGAGTTGTCCCATCCAGTCCTATTACTTACACAACAGCCAATCTCTGAAATAACGCCAATACCAGAAGCCGTCCCCGCCCTCCGCAGATTCCTATTTAACCACATTAATTCGAGGCCCTTCTCGAATTCTCCGAGCTACCTTGGTCGCCTGTTGCTGAAATCTACTTTCACCTGTACGTATGTTTTTATAACACCTGTGGAGAACGTAACGGCGGTAGATTAATTCCCGGTGTCATTGCTTACTTATACTGGCGGAACGGAAAGGCTGCCTGCCCAAATTCTGCCTGCCCGACAGTGTCCACTAGAAAGCGGAATGGAACTATCCGCCAGGTCTACTAGATGCTATTTACAAATTCAAAAACAGAAATACACCCACACGGCTCCCCTGACAACTTACTAAGTGCAGAGTGTCGTCGGAAGGAAGATAACCAACCAGGCTAGGATACAATAATTATTTCTTGTCCTTAAGTTCCAGTCCGTAAACAAAAGAAACTTCTTTCACGTATTGTAGTTTAGTTCTTTGCTGAAGTCATAAATCCGAACACTTCCTGTATCGTACTTCGCGATAAAGACCGGATTAAAGAAATATTCCGGTATTAAGCATGTTTTGATACCAAACTAAATAAAACGTTTAGTTTATTCAACCCTCTTGCATAAAAATATAAATATTTCAGTAAACTAATCGTTTAAACACCTTATGAAACCGTCTCGAAATAAGAGATTCACCGGGTAACATTTCTCTCATCTACCACCAGCATCATTCTCTAACTAAAGAAGTCCTGAACGACGCATTTTCCCTGCAAAAGCATTTCCGTATAAAAGCATTCAATACGAGAACACCCACCAACCAATCTCGGTTTTCACAATTAAATTTCTCCTTTGAAAATAACTTCACTAGACACGTCGTGTCTCCTAAATACGAATAGAAACACCCGAAAGAAGGAAGGGCCCTATCATTTTAATTTCAATTAATTACTTAAACTAATTAGAACACCTTGCTGTTAAATAGCTCACGTTAGAAATATCAAGATACGTTAAAATTTTATTACATTGGTTAGTTATAAACTGTTAAAATTCAAGCAGTCATAGAAACAAAAATATAGATTTCCTTGTACTAAAAACGTTTATTTCTTTGAAAATGCTTTCCGAGCAAATAGGGACGTAATCAAAATATTACCTGATTTTTCTTTATTTACTTTAACGTATTTTGAATTAGTTTATCCTCGTGTAAATTTGTTTTCTTTTGTTTTGGTTAGAGCATATGTTTTGTGTTATTATTTTAGTGTAAATGTACTTGGTGGCCAACTAAGAATGCGAGGTACTGTATCTGGGAAACTATCCATCGTAGAGGCTTGCGCAAAAAAAAAGTTAGTACTAAAACGGCCAATACAAAAACCTGGAAGATATTTTCATGTTTCTGAAATGGCCTAGCGTAACTGCATTCTTGAATCTACAGTCACTAAATAACCCACAGTAGCGCAAGGTTATGTTCCAATGCGTAGGAAGGAAAAGTGAGAGAAAGCTCATTTTAACCCCAAAATGGCGTCATTTCGTGTTAAACATCAGGAGTGTATGGTGAGGTTTTGAGGTTATGCGAAATTGTGTCATATTGTGTTAAGTTAAAATGCCTAATTGTATTATTTATAACTGTAAGAACAGTACTTCCAAAGGTTTTCGTTTATTTAGAATACCTAGTGGAGATCGCAATACAGGTAGAAGACAGCTGTGGTGTGATTTAATTGCACTTCAAATATTTATCGTGATGCAAGAATTTGTCAGGTATGTATACACAAAAATTGCAATTTACTAGTATTTTATCTAATAATATCAATTACAACGCTGGAATAACACATTTGTTTTGTAGTGTCACTTTCGGATGCCCAGTTTGAAAGTTTACGAATGGATGGTAGAAAAATTCTTAAACAGAATGCTTGGCCTGATCTTTTAAAACAACACACTATTAATGATCCTGGAACCAGTAAGCGAATTGTAGAAGAATATTCCAATTCAACTAATTTGGATAATATTAATGTGCAAAGTACAATTTCAGGAAATAAAATAAATGGTAATACTTCTACACGTTATATAAGTAAAATAAAATTAATTATTGTTTTGTTTAGATGAATCATTTCGGCAAGAAGAAGACATGACTATTTCTTCAGATGAAGAAGCACACTAATCAATGAAGTGAATGAAGACAGTGAGTGTATCTTTGCTAATTCACATGACTTGCAAGTCGCTGTGTACTACTTACTTGGCTGTGTAATACATAAAATAAATAAGCACTATAGTAATTGTGCAACATGTTACAATTCTGTTAAAACAATACCGACTAACACAACTAGCATAAATATTTTTACTAAATTAAGAGAATTTAAAAAATTGTTTGGTTCATCCAACTTTAGAATTATTTCAATATATTTGTAAAGTGGAGATGGAATTCAGGGCTAATGAAACTGCTCTGCAAATAATTCTCTGACAATAGAAAATTTTCTACATTTTGTGCAGAGCAAGTTTTCACATCCTGATATTCCAACTTGTCATGATTTATTTACCAAAATATTAAAATTGTATGTTTCTTGTCGGATGTTCTTCACATTGAAAGATATCACTCTAAAACATAAAAATGTTATTGCTGCCTGCAACAATAGTAGCAGAAGTATCGCTATGCGCGAATGTTTAAGATGAATAAAACTACTTTTTCTCATTAAATGGATCTTTTTCTTTTAAAACATGTGAAAATGCCTCTACCTCTACGTCCTAACAAACTCCAGTTGTTTAAATGCAAACTACCAGAACAAATATTTGAATTTTGAAATTACCTTTAATTTTAAATTTTAAATAAACGCGCAAAAATTAACCCCAAAATGGAAGACGTTGCGCTACTGTGGGTTATTTAGTGACTGTACTTGAATCTAAAAAGTGATGTTTCTGTGAATTCTGCTATATTAACCTAATAAAAAAATAACTGATCTTTGAAGTCGAGGATAACCTGAACTTTTTCTGTTTGGCACTTTTTGACGTATCTATAAAAATACAGTGGCGGGGGGGGGGGGTATTCAAAGGTTTCCTTAAATCACCCCCCGTATCTTCGAAACGGCTAATCCGATTTTAAAAAACTTGGGCGCGTTGAAAAGATCTTTTCTTGGGCTACAAATGTTAAAATAATTGAAGTTTTGTTAGTTTCACATGTCGGGCTTTGTTCGACATTCCGATAGAAACGGTTAATTTTCGCAAAAAAATTAAATGCATTGGTATGACTTTTTGTCATGAACAAGTAGCTAAATGATGCCTAAACAAGCTTGCGAAAACCGCATCTTGATATATTGTTCCTAACCTAAAATATCGGCCAAAGAAAACTTTATTTTTGTTAACTATATTTTTCTGGAATTGATTCTATTATGTAAGTTGTGGCCCTAAAAAGGACCGATTTAAAGGAGGAAGGTTTTTAATGCCCCCATAAATGTTCGAAATGGTGACCATCACTCTGTGCATTGCTGAGGCCTCTTATGGGTAGACAAAACTGCAGCTTCAATTTCGGCTCTGAATCGGTTACCTAGAAATTGCGATTTTAAATGTTTGTAAATTTATTCACCAGAATAAAATTACTACGGGCAACTAAGCAATGTTAAAAGTTATACGAAAGGCCTATTTTTTGTTTATTTAAATGCATATTCACTATGGATACATACGAAAAATGCAATTAATAGAAGCAGGCAATGGAAACAGATACCTAAGCAATACATACATAATCCTCAAATTGTCAATAGCTGTCAATATTTTCGCGAGCAATTTTTCTGCTTTCAAAATGCGTTTTACGAATAATGAAGCTGTTGATATGATTGCGGTTTGATTTGAATGACTTCAGAATGCCGCAGTAGCTAAAAGAGTTTACGCGGCTCCATATCCAAATCGGCGTCCTTGCGATGTAAGAGTTTTTCCCCGATTAGTGGCGAGCTTACGAGCCAATGGTAGTTTTCGGCCTATGTTTCAACGGCAAAGAATTGGAAGAACGCAAGAAAATATTAACCGTGTACTGGGCTATATTGAAGGAAATCCTCATGTTAGCACAAAAGCATTATCCACTGAGTTGGCATATCACGGACAACGGTTCAAAATATTTCGAAGGACCATAGATAAGTTCAAATGGCCATCAAAATATATAGGTATTCGTTTAAACTTCTTTAATTACTTTAAGAAGATTTTGATCGAAGGTTAGATTATTGCCATTGGATGTTAGGCATGATACGAGTAAATAGAGAATTTTTATTTCAACTTCTTTGGACCGATGAAGCCACCTTCAGTAGTGAATCTGCACAATATGCATTATTGGTCTGCAGAAAATCCCCGTTGGTTGCGTGAAGTTCAGCGCCAAGGATGTTGAAGTTTAAATGTATGGTGTGGCATACTGGGAGGCAGAATTATTGGGTCATATTTTTCGAGCAACCCCTAAATGGCAATGTATTTCTTGACTTTCTGGCCAATCATTTACTGTTGTTGTTGGAAGATGTGCGTATGGAAACAAGGCAAAAATTGTTTTTGCAGTTGGATGGTTGCCCAGCACATTTTGCTATTAATGTGCGAGAGCATATTAATGCAGTATTTCAACAGCGGTGGATTGGAAGAGGTAGTCTGTTTCCATGCCTCCGCGATCGCCAGACTTAACTTGCCTCGATTTTTAATTATGGGGACGCCTACATGACATCGTGTTTCGGACTCAACCTACTACTAGAGAAGATATGAAAAACCGGATTCGTAATGCAATACGTAACATACCGAGAGCCGAAATTGAAGCTGTAGTTTTGTCTAATCAAGAGAGGCTTCAGCAATGCATAGAGCGTAATGGTCAGCATTTCGAGCACTTACGGGGGCATTAAAAGCCTTCCTCCTTTAAATCGGTCCATTTTAGGGCCAAACTAAAGTTTTCTTTGGCCGATATTTTAGCTAAGGAACAAGATATCGAGATGCGATTTTCGCGAGCTTGTTTAGGCAACATTTAGCTACTTGTTTATGAAAAAAAGTCATACCAAGGCATTTAATTTTTTTGCGAAAATTCACCGTATCTGTCGAAATGTCGAACAAAGCGCTCTAGCGACGACATGTGAAACTAACGAAACTTCAATTATTTTAACATTTGTAGCCCAAGAAAAGTTTTTTTTTAACGCGTTCAAGTTTGTTAAAATCGGATTAGCCGTTTCGAATATACGGGGGGTGATTTAAGGAAACCTTTGAATACCCCCACCACTTTATTTTTATAGATACGTCAAAAAGTGCCAAACAAAAAAAGTTCAGATTATCCTCGACTTCAAAGATCAGTTATTTTTTTATTAGGTTAATACAGCAGGATTCATAGAAACATCACTTTTTTAGATTCAAGATTGCAGTTACACCCCCTAGCGGCCATTACATAACTTTTTTTTGCGCAAGCCTCTACGATGGATAGCCTACGTAAAGAACAATAAAAACAACTGTAGCCCATAAGGGTCTTACAGTAACATTTGCACGAGACTTGCATTATGTACAAACAAAAGTTTCCCGTGTAAACTCACGTTCAAGTTTTATCAAGAATGTGTCCTACGCACAACACTACACTAGATACACCCAGTGCGTCAAAGTAATCTCACATTATTGTATATTTATTACAATTAGTATCAAACTCTTCAACTAATCTTAACTATTTTTATTCATTAAAGATCAGCCGCTACTGTATTGTAAAGATTGGATATAAAATTAGAATATCCACTAATGCTTAAACCTACAAGTCTTTGCATTATTGTTTACTTTATTTGTTCCTGCCAACATATTCAGTTAATTACATGTACATTGCTCATAATTCCACTGTACCCATCCCAGATTTAACATTTTGTTGCAATTCTTTCAGTTCAGATTAATTTAAATCCACTCTGTACATTTGACGGTATTGCGTACGTTTGACAATTACTTTTTTTTGTTGTGAAAGTTTGATATCCGAGAAGACTTTAAATTCCTAAGCAATAAACCTTTATTTTCTCCCAGCTCTAACGAATAATAGTTTAAATGCCGGTCTTGCAAAAAAATGCATGATATTTGCGTTATTTTATGAAAGGATATTGTTACATCAATAATGAGAATGCAATAATGAATTTCGTATTAAAGAAGTCGTTTTCTACCTATCTTCAAAGTGTGTTGCCTATACGCAAGGCTTAAAACCTACAGTAAGAAGTAAAAAACAAAGATTTGCTTCTTCAGTAACGCAGTATACGGCTAATCATCAAAGATTTTCTAAGTATATGGATTTTAATTCATAACAGTGTATTACGAATTTCAAATGTAATTTTTTTTGTATTTCATTTCAATGCAAAATATTGAAAATTCGTCATATTTATGTGTCATGTGTTCTTTACAAAATTCTGATCCTTCTGAATCTTACTAAAATATTTATGTAAATTCAATGTTGGGAATACAATATCTTGTGCAATACGGAAGAGGTTCTTTAGAATAAATTATTTAAACACGTTTTTATTTTTATTTTCAGTTCTGAGCGATACTTTTAGACGAGATCTTAAATTAATTTGGCATGTAAATTTATTCCTATTTTATAATCGTGAATGAAAGTGTTAACGTAGTTTTTTTTTAATAGTGTAATAAATACAATACCCACCAAAGTCGTAAACCTAAAATTTTTACATTATTTCCGCACTATCTTTCACTTTGTTAAACATGTTTAAGGTTGAGTAATGCAGTTTGGCTCGAAGCAAGGAATTTGTAGTCCAAACACATTTTCCTACAAAAAGCCACCCTATCTGCAAGTAAACTTACGTTTCTTCTACTATATTCGCGATCAAAATGTAACGCTGTGTAAATATTCTACTCTTTATGTTTCTAGAAGACACAGTATCTTTTATCTGACTTGTATCTTTCGGAGCTTTTAAATTATTTCCATATCTAGGAGATTTCTCAAGACAACTCGAATGCAAAATCGCAACATTTTTCCTGGAATATTGTTGAGATTTAAGTAAAACTTTTAATTAAGCGTTAACCACAAATTTATTTCAAATTGAAGTGAAGGATTTGGATTTTCTATAACAAGTTCGAAATCCTATTGTAATCTTAAAACTTCCAATTTCAGATTCCAAAGTAAGTAGAGAGATAGTGGAAAATGTTACAAGGGAGTAAAGTTAAAGCGGTCAGCGTGAAATCGACAAGTTCAGCTTCTTTGTAGCTGTTTTATTGGTGCATGTCGGTTGTTTGGCAAACAAAAGCAGAACCTCTCATTGAATTTCACATCATTCGGGTCTTTGAAGTTTTCAAAAGTACTTATAACCGTAACAATTTGCAACATGTCTTCCTATATCACGTAAGATTGTTATCATGTTTATAACACACATTTTCATAATTTGAACTTATAATTAGAAATATTTATCCTTTTGTGTCTAGATCGTGTATTTTAAGATAAATTACACAAAATGTATACGTTTTGGTAACAAGTACGGTTACTGTCATGCAATGCTAGTTGAACGTTTTTGTACGCCCACTATGAAAAGCTAAATTTTATTTTACCAAAGATTAACTAGAACATTAATACTTAAAAAAGGTTGTTAAAGTTACCTTGAAAATGATAAATCAGAATATAAGGACTAAGGTTAACAATGTAAAAACCATAATCAAAAAACAAATTTTTCAAAATTTAGTGACAATGTAACTGTTTAGTATCAATAATATAGAGAATAAAAATGCGGTTAAAATTCAAAATTATTAAAGATTAAGTTCCGTGTTCATTTGTAATTATAAACAATTAAAACGCGGTTATGCATGTAAACAACAAAATTGTATCAACCGACAATACCATAACAGTTAAAGGTCGTAATAAATCGGTACAGTATAAAACGCTAAGTGACATTCTTTAAACTAGGAAATGTGTAAATGGTTAAGGTTATTATAATATTTGTGTATATAGCACATAATTTTTATCACGAATTGAGTCTAGAATCAAACGTTCTTTAATCATTTATAATGGTCCTTAGAGCAACAAACAGTAACCAGCGATCGATCAATCTAGTGCTACAGAATTTGCGCCTCACACACAAGAAGAGAACCAACAGTCCAAGGTGTAAAAAGTAAATGCACTCGCTCAGCAACAACAAAAATTTCCCAGCAACTGATGAAAATGTTGAAGAATATGAAGAAAGATGCAGCCTTAAGAAAAACAAAGCTCTATTATGGACCGCCAACAGAAATTGGCAGATTTCAAAATCGAAGGAATGCAGTTAGGCCAACAGAACTATAACATTTATAAGAACGCAAAGGCATACCTAAATTAGCTATAAAGAGACCTTGAACTACCTGAAAGCCAAGGAACGGATCAATGACAATTAGAAGGCCAATACAACGAACTGCTGCTCCAACTAGAACAACAAATACAGGAGCACATCAGGCGGCAAAGTATTCTGTAGGATAAAGCAACAAAGTTTGGAATGAAATATATAAATAAGGTAAGATTCTCAATGAAAACTTTACCTCAGAAAAATACAAGAGGTCGGAAGACCAATATGTTGTCATCCAAACAATTTATGAGCATGGAGTAAAATCTTAAAGGTCATTTCCAATACTATAAGCAACAGCATCTTATAGGAAACTACCCAAAGCTAGTGAATTAACAACTGAAGTGAGAAATAAGGCGACTGAAGAAAAGGACTTTGCTTCACTAGCAATTTCTGAACATGAAGGAAAATTTAGAAGGCAGTTTCCATGAGCGTGTCTCTCGATTTTGTTGTTTTTTACAGATATCGTTCTTATTCTCAAAGATAGAAGTTTGCAGTTTTTACATGCATGTACTACTTTGTCGACCTAGATTTCGTGACAACATCGAAAATTTAGTATCTTCTTTAGTTTTCGACTTATAGCCAAACGTCGATATGTCTACACTTTTTCAAGGTCTTACACCACAAACCACTTAGTGGGGTGTGTCTTATACCTCGCTTAATCTATTATGCTGATCTATTTCGTTAATACTACTTATCGAAGTGCCGAATTCAGTGACATGCTTAGAATTTGTCTAAGGGATGCGGTTTTTGAGTAATAACATAAACTTGCATTTTTTAAAATGGGAATCATAGTTGGCTTGGCAACCATCAGAGAAATAGGGCAAATTGGTGCGTTTGCATAGGTACAACTATAATACAGAGTTATGCAACAACAATTGTGCAAATTTGCAAGTATCTACATCATACCCTACTGCACCAATCGAATAAACCAGCAGGCGAATCTTCAAAAGTAAGAGATCTGTTCGTAGAACACCAATTATCAGGAATGTGATTGGACTCAGACACACAAGAGTCAATTATCACACAGCAAGCAGCTAGCTTAAGAATGAAAACTATCCCAGTAATTATGCAACGTGTAAGCGATAACAAAAGAAGTACAATGCGTGAAATTGGAACATCCAAAAGCAATCGAAATTCAGTTGGAGGGGTTAGAAGGTAGCATAAACTATAGCATCCAGGAGCCCAGAGAACTTAAATTACAAGGTAAAACAGAGTAAGAGAAAGAATAATTTAACCAACGAAGTGATAGCCTAGGCCAAAAAAGACTAAGAAAGTGTTAAAGAAAAAATAAGGGCAGTTAAAGACGAGGGTTTAAAAAAGGAAGCTCAAGTTATTACAGAGCAAGGTTGGCTGCGAAACAAAGATTTTAATGAATAAGGGAGACATAACTTTCAAAATTTTAAAATTCACGCCGAAGAATAAGGCACCTGCTGCTTAATAATAATTCAAACGAAACTGATATTTATAAAAGCAGAAGAAGAAACACTGTGAGATATTCAAAATAGGTTATAGACACACATTCCACCACATGCTATTGTCACCAGATCGGTTACCGTAATAATCATTATTGAAATAACAGCATTTGGAGGTTTTGTAATGGTATTGACGCAGAAACAAAAACAATCAATATAATCCTATTGCGGAAACAGTAAAATAGTAAATGTTATAATATGTAGGTATAGAAGGTTACGCAATCGACTTTTTTTCACTATCGCTAAATTTACTTGTTAGCTCACTTTACAACGTTCGACCGAGTTTCTCCAAGATCGGCCATTCCGTCCGTGTGTGTGTGTGTGTGTGTGTGTGTGTGTGTGTGTGTGTGTGTGTGTGTGTGTGTGTGTGTGTTGTGTGTGTGTGTGTGTGTGTGTGTGTGTGTGTGTGTGATGTGTGTGGTGTGTGCGTGTGTGGGTGTGTGTGTGGTGCGTGTGTGGGCGTGTGTGTGGGTTGTGTGGAGTGGTGGTGTGCGGGTGTGTGTGCGCGTGTGTGTGGTGCGTGTGTGTGGTGTTGTGGTGGTGGGTGTGTGTGCGATGTTTTCATTCGCTGTAACGTTGTGCATGTGTTGCGGTGTGTGTGTCGCGCGTGTCGTTCGGCGTGTGCTCGTGCGTGCGTGATGTGTGTGTGTTGGGCGTGATGGTGTATGTGTGTGTTGGTTGCAGTGTGTGTGCATTGGTATGGTAGGTGCAGAAGGTTATGAAATCGACTATTTTTCACTATCGCCTTTTACAACGTTTGGCCATGTTTCGACAGGATGTGTGTGCGCGCATGCGTGCGTTCGTGAGTGCGCGTGTACGTGCGTGCTGATGTGCTTTGAGTGCGGGGTTTGTGTAGCGTGCGATGTGTTGTGTGTTGTGTAACTTTTTTACACGTGCATATGTGCGTGTAAGTCGTATGCGCGTAACGTTGTGTGAATTGGCGTATGCACATGTGTACGTGTGTCCGTGTATGCGTCTGAGTGTGTGTGCGTGTGTACGTGTATTTAAGACTCATTTCATTTTTCCTAGAGCTGATTAGACTTTAGAAGTCCAACCGCGCAAGGAAGGTTTGTTAGGGTCAGTTTTTGATTTTTAACAATTATTTATAAACCAGGTGCATATTTAAAATATACAAAAATACCTAGATATAGACCGTAAACATATCGATTAATTATATTCCATACAATTTTCTGAAATAACGCGTAATTTAACGGTAAAAAATTCCTAAGGTAGAATTTAAGTGTTAGTTCAAATTTTTTCAATACCTGAATAACGATTAATCTTATAGATATATTTTTTAAAGAAAATTTAAAATTACATAACTTATACTTATAGAGTTTCTTAATATAACGTAAGGTAATGAATTAAATATGATTGAAAATGGTTCAACTGTATTATTGATGTTTTATAGAGCGGGCGCCATTGGAATTATTTTTAAGTTAACATCTATTTATGTCTCTAGTCTCTATCTGACATGAAGTTTTAAACGTCATTCTGAAACAGATTGTTGCTTTTGTTTTTGCTAGTTTTCGTTACGTTACGTTGCATAGTTATCCTAAAAAAATTATAACTAAAATTATTTCATTTCTTTGATTTTCCACTGTGTACGTTGTAACCACCTTTTCTTTATCTTTAAAACAGTATACGTTTACTGTTTAGTTTGCAATTTTTTTTGCTTGGCGTTAGCTTCAATCAGAGACGGGAGTGGTTTGAGGAACAATTTATGACAACTACCTGATAAACGCACTATTTATTTCCTATTATTTACAATGCTAAATAATATACTTAAAACTACGTAATATTTCACTTAACTAAACACTGTAAATAAAATATAGTAACAAATAAAAAGATGAAAACACAATAACACAAACAGTAATAAATAAGACGGCAGGCCAGGTTCCTCAGGTACCTAATTTTGGAATCAGCTAGGGCGGGTTAAACGGCTTCAAGACTGGTGCTGGAATCTAAGGACTTGATTTCACTCTCTGTAAAATTAAAGGATTAGAGGTAAATCAGGATAATGAGGTACGCTAGTTTTATTTTATAACTCGAAATATGTTATCTGAGTTAATACTTTCTCCTAATTCCTTTCAGATATTTTTGTAATTAAAGTAGTGATTACTAATTTCAATCGAATAGAAGTTAATATTTCTGTTTTCTAGAAACTCTACGAATTTATATTAACGACTGAAGTGGTTGACATCGGGATACAAAAAAAGTATTTATATAAATTTCTTCCGAGAAACGGACAATGGAAGTGATACATTCAATGCGTTTACGAGGGTAATGGTTTTGAGATCTATAGAATAAATATAGTTTACTAGGCCAACCAGTACTTTACCGATTTTTTTTTAAATAACAAAGTATTATTTTTATTTGCGTCGTTTTAATTGAACTGCTGGACTTTACAATAATGATTTTTAATTATGCAAGCAAGGAACATGAAAAAGCAGGATCGTAAAATGTAGGAAAATTAAGAAACAATTGGTGGTTTTGCCACCATATTTTACTGAAGGGGCTAACTTCATATTTCTATTAAACGTATAATAAAAGTGTTAATATTTTATTTTAAATATGCTATCTATTATTACCGCTTCACAGCAAATATACAGGATCGGGAGTATTTTTGAGAAATTAAATCGCAGTTTCTGCTATATAGAAATTCCTTCAGGAAGCGGGTCGTAATATTTTATTAAGTAATCTGGATATGAACACAAAGCGTTTGCATTAATGACTGGTAGGCACGACTGACAACGGTTTTAACAAGATAATCTGATGGAAACGTAAATTTATGGAATTATTATGCGATTAACTGTTTGCAGGTTTCACTGGGTCCCAGTTCGGTCGTGTATAGGTACATTTGTTTAGGAAAGGATTAATTAATCAAACGGGCATACGGCCTTTGGTTAATTAAAATGACGCTAGACCGAACAGGTGTACACCTTTCAGACCACCTAAGGTTGGGAAGTATCTACACAGACATACACCTTGCGGATATCCCCAGGAATTCTCAGTATTTTTCAGGCGACAACCTAAAATCAAAGAGTAGGATTTGGTGTATTAGGATCTGTTTGTTTTACGCTTGTTTTACACTTGAGTCAGTGTTTAGTATATAGGTATGGCGGTGCGTTTGCAGACGGGATCGATTAATAATCTGCCCAAGCAGAAAAAAAGTCATCTAACGGAAACTAGGTGGTGAATTTTGACTTTCCTCAGGATGAGTCGGCAGGTAGAAATAACGACTTCCGATTCCAACTAGATCGGATTAAAATCAGGAACGAAGGCAGGAAGACTTCGGCGGCGAGGTAAATAAGATAATTAACATAGCGTCGCGCTTCTGCTTATACAGTACGCGATCTAACGTGATTAGATGAGATAATGGAGGTGGCGCTGAAGGTTTTTCTTCAAAATCTAAAACGATCTCTTAACTACGGAAGAAGGGGAAATAATTAATTATTGATGCATCGGAGCATTTTTATTCTAAAATAAACGGATAACAAAATAATTAATTTACGGATTTTTGTAAGGATTTCTAGATATTTACAGGTTGGAAGGTAGTGAGTTGTTTCATACCAGGTATTTTAGTATGTAGAAATGTGAAAATTTAGTATTGGGACGTAAAATCCATACTTAAATGTAGGAAAAAATTATCAACAGTAAAACACAACTTTTATTTTATCGGATAAATTTCCCTTTTTAACGAAATAATTTTGCCAATCAGTAATTTTACGAGAAAAACTGTCATGGCATAATGGTGAGACCGAAGGTCAGTTTTTCGAGCAAAAATACTGATGGAAAAAATTTGGGTTTAAAAGAAATTGATACTTAAATGAAAAGCTCGAGTGTTTTTTGGTAAGATAAATTAACGACAGAATATATGAATGAACAACGATAACTATCTTTATTGATAAAATTAAATTATTGGAAAGATAACTGACATAACAAACATTAAACTGATGTACCGATGGACGGTTACTAGATGTAGCCTGATTATGAGGAACAGGCGTTTTTATCGGTGATAAAAAAGGATGCAACTTTTTTATGCTGTCAAACTGACAAACACGTCATCATTAAATGACACATTTTATATTGGAGTTAATTTATCGAAATAATTTAATGTAACTTCAAACCAAATTCCTAAGTAACATTTCTTTAATTATTAAAATGTCCTATATTATATATATATATATATATATATATATATATATATATATAGATAATTTAATATTGTTTTGAGAAGTCACAAGGTGATTATGTACTATTAAATGGTTGGAAAAATTTTATTTGTTTGTGTGTTTATTTTGTAACGCATGTGTTCTTTGTATCTAATATCAAAGTTCCTAAGTGTTTGCCTAATATAAACAGAATTAAAGAATGTTCAGTACAATTTATTAATACTTGAACTTCAAAATATCGTTAGTTGAATGTTTGGCGTTAAATAAACATTGGTATTCGCTTTGAATGTTGCTTTGTATTTCTTGTTCTTTTGTACGATATCAGCTGCTTCTTCTGATATTGCATGTAAATGTTTATGGTGGACAATCTGCATTCATTATTTTTAACTAAAGTGTCGATTGTATTTAAAAATGTAACTATTTGCTTATGCAATTTGTTTTATAATTGATATTTCGTTATTGAAATTTGCTTGGTTTAATGGTAATTACATTACTCTATGTACTAACGGTTTATATGTTGTGACCGTGTATAGAAGACGAAGATACTTTTAGTTTTTGTTGCAAAGTTAGGTCTATTTGGTATTGTTTGGAGTTATTGGTAGCTGTTATTCGAATTTAAATTAATTATTATTGCCTTTTTTTTGTGAATATATTGAAGTACAAAGGTTGTGATTAGTTGTTTACGCTGATGGTACTAAAAAGATGAATAAAAAAAAATAGTTTTTGTTTTAGTGGATACCGGATAATACCATTATTAGATTAGTTTAGTGTTGAAGTGGAAATTGCGTCATTAGAAATTATTCCTTTGTAGCTAACATGAAATCTTGTAGTTGTCAAGTGAGGATGATTTAACGACGCGATACTTTGGTAAAGGGATTGGTTAATTTACATAAAGTTTAAGATGGCCAATTCACAAGAAGTCGCGAAAACGGGATTTTGTTGCGTGCGATGCGTTAAGTGAGTTAAACCTCCCTTAAGTTGTGGGTGTATCTGATTAACGTATTGGGTAACTGAGCGATTCTTATCTCGTTTCGCGTTAACGTATTTTTTCGGAGAGTTCGTAGATCACACCTTATTTTTGTGCAGTTTTGTTTGCCCAGTGCACTCAAGGGAAACATAATCATGAACGGTTGTGCTAATAACTAAAAGGGTTGGTTTAGAGAACTTGTGAATTACTGACGAGTACTATTTGAGCAATATTTTGCAGTTGTCATTATTGAAAATAGCTTTATCGCTTCAAGAAATTACATAGAGCTCTGGTGACGGTAATTGTATCTAGCCATCAGTTTTGCAGTAAGATTTTTAATATAGTAAAGAGTACACTGGTTAAGAGCGGTTAACGACCATACTGACATGGGAGTTCGAGTTCCAAGGCCCCGAGCATCTCGTTACTCAATATATTCATGCATCCTGATTGTGCAAGTTAAAACTATTCAAGTGCTCATTTATTTACGTAAATCATTTGCTTACCGTGTGGGTTTCTGATGACGTCGTGCTCACCTTTGACATGTTTAATTGAGAAAGGGCGTCTTATCTTTAGCTCTCGAAAGCGCTTTTGTGGAAATGAAGGGAACATTAAAATGTGAGTATTTTAAATTTTAGAATTGAAAAGCGTATTTTCAACATAAACTTTGTAGTTTAGTAGAAATTGGTTGTGTACGTGGACTAGTTATCAAACTAATACAATAGCTTTAAGTGTTGGATTTTTGTAAAGAAACAGTTTATAGATCCCAAAATGGTGTTAATCTTTTTCTTGAAAATTTAGGCTTGCTAATTACTACATTTTTATTTCAGTATTTTATATCAATTAAGACTGGGAGTTTTATCTGAAGTAAAGATTAGCTTAAATCTGGAGATTCAATGATTTTCATATACCTAGTAACAGTATTTAAGGGTGATCTTAATAATGATTTAAATCTGGTAGTGCCGAAAAGTCAGAGCTACTTTGGAGTGTTACATTTAAGATACGAACTAGGGAATCAGCGAACTGTACGACTGCGAGCCGTAGGTGGCAGCAAAATGGTAGGTTCGCGTTTGCGCAATTTTACCCTGGTCAAGACAGAATATGGTCTAATTAATTACCCGACTAAACATTCCGATCAACGTAGCTACATTTTTAGTAAAATTCACGACTTTAACGGCGAGCTAGTCAGCCTTTGAGGTATTTTTCTGTGTGGTTTTCTAACCCACTTGAGCCCGTTTAAACTACCCATAAAGCTATTAGCTATCAGTTTTTTTTGATAAATCCTATTATTGAATGTGAAATAATTTTGATTAACAAAGAGATCAAATAATTGGATTAACTCCATTCTTGTAACTAGTTCAATATTATTACGAAATAAAAAATTATTTAATAAACGCTTACGTTCGTGAGGTTGTATTTCAGAAAACATACTAGTAACAAGTATATTATGTAGTACATTAATTAGTTCTAAAGAATTCTTGGTAAAATGTTTTTATTTGTGGTTTAGTTGTTAGTTATTATGTGGTTTAGTTTATTTGATAAGATCGTTTGCGGTAAATTCGCCTCGAAACACTCCGGTACATTCGTCCTTGGGATATTCGCCCTAAGAAAACCACCCCAGAATACTTGACCCCCAAAAATTCTACTCCGGAAAATTCGCAGTAAGTCAGCCCAGAAAGTTCGCTAGAGATGTCTAGATGTTTATTTTGACAAACTTAAATATTGATATATGAAAATGTAAACTTTCACCATTAACACTCATAATAAAATACTTATCTTTTGGGATTTTTAATGGTGTACTTTAAATTATACAATCTAAACGTTTCGATAATACTTACAGTTATCTTCGTCAGTAGTGTTTGTTAAAATTGTTAAAGATGTAGTAAACAATTTTGTCAAATTTGAAAAATTAAAACATAAACATAAGCCTGCTATTAGTATAACAGTTTGGGAAACATAAAGCCAAGTATAAAATTTTAGTAAAGAATAACTAGGTCATAAAATTAAATATTATTAAACTGCCTCAAAGATGACAAACCAGAACACTCTCTACGATGAAAGCTAACAATGAAATTTGCCAGCCAAAAACACATTTAACAAAATTTAATCGAGTTATGATGTAAGTGTAAAGTTGTGAAAAACTTCAATTTTAAAATGATAGAAGCATTCACAAATCCAAACATTACATCAAATAAGATAACCCAGTTAAATCTAACAAAGAGATATCTTTATCAATAATTGGAAGTGTTATTAACAATGAAAACACAATGCAGAACGTTCTCTGTAATTTTTAATTTTAATTTAATTTCAACTACTTATATTAAATTATAGTGCTGTGGTAATTTAACATATAATTGGTAAAGCATTTGCTTCAAGGTCTAGGAAAAACACAGCAAAAACCTAGACATACCAAAAGTTGAAAACAAATTAAAATCAAGGCGTATCATTATGCTCTTTTTAATTATAAGATGCCAAAACCTATTTAAACGGAAATTTTCTTCTTGTCTATTAAAATTATTCGGGTGTTTATATATTTCAATAGCTTCACGTTGCAAACGAACATAATAATGGGTTTGTCTTGACAATATTTCCATTTTGTCAAATTGAATGTCGTGATTTAGATTATTCAGGGCATGGTCAGCCACAGCAGACCTCTCTGGTTGACCCAATCTACAAAATCTCATATGTTCTTTGCGTCTTGTATCAAAGCTACGTTTTGTGGTCCCGATGTATACTTTTCCAATGAACAAGATAACTTATACACTCCGGAAGATGATAAAGGTTTGACACATCTTTAGGTGATCTTAAATGTTCTTTAATTTTTCTTGTAGGTTTAAAATAGTCCTAATGCCATATTTGATTAGGATTTTTCAATTCTATTTGTAACATTAGCTATAAAAGGAAGAAAAGCATACCAACATTAAGAACTGGTTTTTCTTTAAGGTTACGCCTAGAAGGTGTAATAACATTATTAATATCTTAAGTGAATATCCATTATCTTGTAAGGATTTTCTTAAATATTTATATTCATCATTTAAAATTCAGGGTCACAAATTCGTTTTGCTCGATCTACTAAAGATTTAATTACACTATTTTTTGACGTGGATGGTGATTGGATAATTTATGAAGGTATCTATCAGTATGTGTCGGCTTTCTGTAAACCTTATATATTATTCTTTACTAAAATGTTATAGTTGCTTTATTTCAAACTGTTAAACTAAACGGCTTATGTTTATGTTTCAATTTTTCAAATTTGACAAAATTGTTTACTACATCTTTAACAACAAACACTACTGACGATGATAACTGTAAGTGTTATCGAAACGTTTAGATTGTATAATTTAAAGTACACCATTAAAAATCCCAAAAGATAAGTATTTTATTAAATATTGATAGTACTAAACTACTTCATTCACCTTTGATATTTTACTTTAAATATTTAATGAAACTAACTTTTCATTTTGAGTAGAGAGTACTTTTCCACATAAACAAATAATTATAGACTCCGAAGATGTAAGGGTTTGACCACTATTATAAAGTGATAGGAATGTTCTTTAATTTTCCTATATAGGTTTAAAAGGAGTCCTAATGACATATTGATAGATTTTATTAATTGACATTAGTATAAAGAAGAAAATACCAAGCATAATGGTTTATCAGTTAATGGGTACTGGTAAACCAGATACCTGGGATAATGATATAATTCGTAAGTGAGATCCATTATCTTGAAGTTTTTCTATAAATATTCTAATAATTCACATAATTAAAAATCAGTGGTCACAAATTCGGAGTGACTCGTGTGGGAGTTAAAGTTAATTTACCTAATTTTAGTAAGAGGTGATTGATAATTCTATGAAGGGATAGATAAACAGTATTGTTTTGGTTTTCTGTAAAACACTGGGAGCGAATTATTCTTAGCTAACAAATGTCTATAGTTGGCTAGTTTTCATTATAAAAGCTGGTTAGTTTGCACATTTTCGTAAATTTGGACAATTGTTATACCGTAGCCAATTTCTGGGGCGAACAATCTGGAGCGAATGATATCGGGTATTTTCGAAACGTTTGTTGATTATTCCTAAATCCTAAGAATCAGTATTTATTAGAGTTTGATAAGATAACTACTTGCTTCATGCCTTTGATATTTTGGATTTTAGAGACCGTTATTTTGTATGATTTTTAATTTTTATTTTTAGTATACTTTTAAGCAGTAAACATTTTTAAACCTTGTTGCATCCTTTGAAAGTTGTACTTAGCTTATAAATGAAAGAATTACTAAATGTACTTATTATAAAGGACTTAATTAACTTTTGGCAAAATTTTTAAGACATATATTGAATTAAATACTTAACTGACTTTTATATTGATATGTTGTAATCAACTATTGACTGATGTTAAAATTTATACTAGCGAAAGGACAAACTAGAGCTTATTGATAGTTTCCTCGATTTAATATCACAAAATAATACGCTAAACAAGTTATAGTTCTCCATACTCAGAAAACCTGAACATGCGGACCTCTACAATGTCCAAACGGTTCTATGAATTCTACCTATAGTAAAGCATCTAGTGTCATTACCATTATTCGAGACTAGGATTTGAATCAAGAAATATTTAATTATGCTAAAAGGAACGAATATGTCATAAGCAAATGGTTAGGCAGTTTCAGTATATAGAATTCGACATAGAAGTACAAATTATTTATCGATCAGCATTACCCAATTATACATGGCAGAATCTTCTTGACAGAAAATATACATACCAGTTTCATATTTAGGAAAATATCCACAATTAAGGTATCTCATCATTCAAAAAAGTACATGTAGTAGGCACATTGAAGCTTTCGGATTTATGAGACTAATGCGCAATGTTTTTAAAGTTTATTTAATTCTAAAGATTCTAACTAACGATGTTTTGTAAACTTTATACTGAATTGCTATGTTCTATTAATTCTGAATCTTTAGATATTAGATACAATAAACGCATTAGATTTTACAAATATAACACAAAAATCTAAATGATGCCAAACATTAATGTTAATTTATAATATTATCTTATGACTTCATAAAATCAATATTAAATGTTTAAATTATTATAATAGAAAGACAAATTAGATGTCCTGGAAGCGTTGGAAATTTCTGATTTAAACATAAACAGAAAGTACTTTTAATAAACTGAACAAGGTTGATATTAACTCATACTTAATATACTATCATTAAATCAAAGGATTCATAATTTACACATTCAAGTTTACTAGGTCTATTACCATTAACGATTTGTTAGCATAACTACTTGTTATTAAGTATATTAACTTATAAGAATCTGTTAATCAATGATTACATTGATTGATAATCGATAAGAAATCAATAATTTATCATCAGTGTGTCCCAAAATTAATTCCCAGCCGGAGTTAGACTCTATGACAAAACATAAAGTAGATACAGTTCAATTATGTAAAAATTTCGAAAATTTCCTCCTTACGAAATTATGACCATCTTAGAAGATCGCAATAAAGGTATTTTTGCAAAACTAAGCAATTTTTGAAATAGGTTATCTAGGTAAAGATTCAGTTTAGATGTTTTGATTAGGTCACTTGACGAACAGAATTGACATTTCTGTGTTCATGTTTGATTTAGTAACAATAATTTTAGATGTTCAAATCTGAACGCAAAGGTAAACACTTAAGTATGTTCATACTTATTGTAACACCCAGAAGGTAGGTATTCAGCAATCAAGAATATTTAGATATGATTAAACTATTGAGTCTGTAATAATAGATGCTCGTGCCGAAGGTTGCCATTGTGACATACAGCAACGTTTTCTAAATAGAACATCATATTAAACTTAATATGCATTAAATAGTTTTTACAATTGAATTTACTGATGTTTGACTACTTAACATGATGGATGCTGGTCGTCCTAGACTACTTTTATTGCTACTAGTAATTCTAATTAATATACACGATGATTGAAGAAGCGATCCGAATCTAATAATTACCAGGATTTTGAAAATAATCTCACCGATTGTCGATTCATGACAATGAGAAAATATGTAATCACTTATCACTTACAGCCGGTTCAAACATTGCATCCTAAGGATATCAGTTACGACTTACATATTCTGCAGATAAGGTATCTTGAACTACTCAGATTATGCAAATGAAGTACTCTAGTAAGCAAGTATTGTGGAGTGATCAGGCCCATTTACAATACAACAATGACATGTTTGGCAGCAAGTTGCATTGCTGGAATATACGTACAAATGTACCAAATTAGTGAATCACATAAGTTCACGTGACGCTGGAGTGATGTAGATTGGTTATGTTGCAATCAGACATATAATAAGACCTACACTTTATCTGTCAGAATAATTAAACGTCAGAGAATTGATGCAACGTTTTTACAGCGAAAACACATTGAACATTCCATTTGAAGAATTCCTTTACTTGAAACTGTTCAAACTATATGTGTATCAGACATGATGTAGCGCCTGCTCAATTATTCACGATTACAGATAGCTACCTATTAAATACAGGATTTACCGATAAACGAATCGAGTCGTATAATGAGTACATATAATATTATACTCGCCGGTTCAACATTGTCCTAGATAGGTTAGTACTATTTAGATGATTCTTAACTATAGCATAAAATGAAGATTTTAAGAATTATATCAGTGCCCATTTAATAATGTATTCAACTTGAATGATCGAATTACGTAAATATGTCCCAAATGAACAGTCAAAGTTCGCAAATGTTGAAAATGGTTTGACTTACGCAATACTATTAATAGCTTTTTTCATATTGAACGCTGAGAATTTAATTAATTTGACACAAGTGGACTTTGTTTAAAATGCCTATATTGAAACGTGCAAACTTTGGACGAGTAGAGTTCATATCTTTCATAGTTATATTACCTGATTATTGAATAACACATAATGGTTTGATGATCATATATAAACTAATAATTTTAGAAATTCATGAAAATAAATTTTGAATAACAATTCTGGACGCCTCGTAGCCTGGTCATTAGAAACTGGTCAGAATGGCGAACTTGAATCCTTACATTCTGAGAATCGTCAGAACGTTGAAAACAGAATTATTTAGTGATTAGCAACAAAATAATACATTTCTTCCTGATTTATTAATTTCAAGTGGTTATGTTATAATGCCTAACAATGAATTGGGAGTGAATTCTTAGTAATAATACGTTTATAACGAAATGTAAAACATAAACAATAATCTGCTAGATAATGATTTAAGAATAATTTAACAATTAAACTACGCAGCCGTATCAAAAATTCCTAGAACATTAATTAAACCTTACTGTTTAAACTGTAAATGCTGGTATTTTTATATCTTTAAAATATATACTTGTTTCAAAAATGTTTGATCAAAACAAAACAAAAATTGCTCTTAATAACCACCTTTTTCACCGTTGAATTTCTTTGAATTTAATCAGCTTCAGAAGAAATGAAAATTTCTCCAAAAGATTAAAGAAGAAAAGAAAAGAAGTTTACATACCAAAAGTACGTACATGTCGTTCAAGAGTTATTTCAGAAACTATCATGCACACGCACAGACAGACACACACTCTTCATCGCACCGTACCGCACCGCACCGCATAGTAGCGCGGCTCGGCGCGACACAATATTATACGACAGGACACGGCACGATACGACACGACATGACTCGAAACGACTACGACACGGCACGAACGACACGGCACGGAACACACGACGCGACGCGACGCGACGCGACACGACACGACACGACACGACACTACACGATACGACGACACGACACGACACGCATACGACACGACACGACACGACACGACTGACCGACACGACACGACACGACACGACACGACACGACACGAACGCACGGCACGGCACGGCACACGGCACGGCACGCACGACACGACACGACACGACACGACAGACACGACACGACGAACGACACGGCACGACACGACACGACACGACACGACACGACACGACACGAGACGGCACGGCACGGCACGGCACGGCACGACACGGCACGGCACGGCACGACACGACACGACACGACGACACGACACGACACGACACACGACGGACACGACAGACACGACACGACACGACACGACACGACAGACACGACACGACGACGACACGACACGACACGACGACACGAAACGACACGACACGACACGACACGACACGACACGACACGACACGACACGACACGACACGACACGACACGACACGACACGACACGACACGACACGACACGACACGACACGACACGACACGACACGACACGACACGACACGACACGACACGACACGACACGGCACGACACGACACGACACGACACAACACGACGTTACCTAGCCGACATTATTGTTGGCATGAATGTTTTGGTTATCGAATTTTTGTAGTAATGGCCTTCAATTTCTTGGCCGATGTGTTATATATTCGCAGTGTTGTTGAGTGTGGTATATTACGTTTACACATACAACAAAGACTGACGGGTATAATTTGGAAACCTTGGAAGTTTGAGTCTAAATAATAATGTTATTTACATTCGCTAATAGTACAGTAAACATAGCAGTTTACAATAGGGTAGAGTAGAACAAATTAGAGACAAACTAGTTTTGGCTAATATCGAAACATGGTGACTTGTAGTATAACATATTAAAAGTCCCATTTCTTTGTCTCTACCATTCGGTTTAAAACGTGTGTAGCAGGACAAGCTACGAAGAGTTGTTGGGGAAGGGAAGTTTATAAATGAATATGTATGGAATGCAGGCGGCATTCGAAAACGTTTGTTTAGATATAGAAAACGACTTTGAAAACTGCCAATTTTCCTTTAAAGAAATATACCAAAAATTAGTTCATGACTTACCTCCAGAAATGGAGGCTTGGTTTGAAAAATATTTGGAGGACAACTCGATGAAATGAAGTCAGGTGGACAAGATGCGGTTCCTGAATCATTAAATAAGTTCCTGAATGAGCAGATTGTTAACAACAAGAAGAAATTTTCAACATATCAAAAAAATTACATCACTACAGAACTTCATTATTTCATTAGTAAGAGTTACATGCTTTGTTTCCCCTGTAATGTTTGGACTAGGTTTACAGCTACATAGGAAATATGGCTCAAGATATTTCACTGATACACTTTCAGTTCTTGGAGTTTGTGTTTCATATTCGGAACGTTTGCAACACAAAATTACGAATGCCTCCTTCACATTGTTTTTGATAGTGTTGACTTTTATATTCGGACAGTAGATGGACTTGGGACGTTTCATGCGATGGACTTGGGACGTTTCATGCGATGGGCGCGATAATGTGTGTTTCACCTGATAATGTGTACCAGCATTCCTAGAAGAAAAGGATTAAATGAAATAGTAAAATTTGACCATATTTTCATACAGGTAAATAAACATAACCTTTGTACAGCCTTTTTATTATTTTCTTTTTGAAATACGTAATTTTATATTTTTTAAAAGTTTTAGAACACACGATCCTAATATTTCCGACACTATTTTAAAAAATGATACACTTTATACATTTGTTTCAAACTTACAATCGTTCATCAAAACTTGTGCTAAATAAAGTAACAATAGAGCCATTACAAATAGATACAAAGATATCCCGTGAAAAATCAGCATTTACCTTGGAACCACCTTGGATTAGTATAAAATTCTCTACGAGTTGTTTAAATCCTCCGTGGAGTAGTTACATGTCAAGATTAGAATATAATGGCCTAAAAAAACTGAAACATATTACCTCTGACATTTGTAAACGCTGATCTAGGCAACATGAGTACGATTTATACATCGCTATTATTTGCTGCAGAAAAATGTAGGAAATATGGGAACATTTGACCAAACACTGTTGGCTAAAATTCCATTCTATCCTCAGGAGTATTTCGGCTGGGATGTTTTCACACGCTTATGTCCTTTTTGGGTGGCCTCGGGCACTTAATGAATGGCACGGGGATGGAAGAATTATGGTAGACTGTATATGCAAAATATAACATTACACAGATATTTGGACATGCATGTGCCAGAGCATTTTTTATCTCACCAGGCTCACACTGATGTTTAACTTTAAA
This sequence comes from Vesta saturnalis, assembly GCA_036346205.1. Lineage (NCBI taxonomy): Eukaryota > Metazoa > Arthropoda > Insecta > Coleoptera > Lampyridae > Vesta > Vesta saturnalis. Next base: position 836,178 of record JARFJB010000921.1, on the reverse strand, counting down.
TTAAATAACCTGAAAATGAAACATTAACAAACCTTTATGAAAACGCAGTTATTAAAGACATAAAAAATTATAAGACTTTGGCAAATACTACAGAAAATAGACTTAAAAAAATCGACTAACTTAGCAATGGGAATAGAACAGTGCAGCTGTGGATAGTTTCCTGAAAAATGGTAAAATTGTACGTACGGGCTGAACGCGAAGGCAATTGGTCACTACATCTGTACTGCACAAAACGTACGATTACAATTTTTTACGCCACGGGTCAGAATAATTATGCTAAATCTGCACATTTATGCATTTTGCAAATGTAAATGTAAATAATCCTTAATCCAGATGAATATGACAAATTTGTTATTCAATAAATGTTTGCCATAAATAGAACAGAATAGTTTTGCTGAGGAACATGGGTCGACATGGTTATACAACAGCACTTGGGATCAATAAAAACACAAGGAGGTTTAACCAAGGGCGAGGTTTTAAAGAAACTACGCTAGCACGGTGGATTGCTAGTATGGCGTCCTGCAGTTCTGTATCAAATATGCTTGAACAATTCTCAGGTGTCAAATCTTGCTGCTCAGAATAACGTGTTGAACTCCGACATTCCCGACAACGCGATCAGAAGGACTTCAGCAAGCTTTTACAATGGTTAGAATATATCTATTCTCTTCTGGCACATGATACCGTTAACTGTGATAAGGCACAATCTGTAGGCGAAATAATATTTAATGAAAATTATGGGGAGAAGTACACAGAAATTAAATGTCTGAAAAAAAACAGATTGTTACATTTCCATAAATAAACAACATAGTTACTGTTAATAAACGTGCAGTGGTTGTAAACCACTATTTCCCCATCAGAGTTACATGCGCCTTAGAATACTGTATATGCTCTAGATGGTAGTCTACTTTTACATAAAGTAATCTAGCAAAAGCCGGCTACCTATAGAGCGATATGCATACAATACGTAAATTACGCAATACATAGTTATAGTATAAACTGTGTCGTCGTGTTTTATGGATATGACGAAACACATCTTTCGACTGAAGGTCAGCTGCAGAAATTACGTTCAAAGCAAAGCCGTGTCGTTAATTTTACCAATCCAGATAGGTACTGAAATCCCTTACACACAGGAAGAATTTTTAAGAAATAGTGAACATGAGAAAAAAAACATCGCCCTACTTTAAGAACTTTTTTCATGAAAAGGGAGTAACTATTTACCAGGCTGAAAGATATTCAGATAGTCTTAGTTTGCTTGTCAGCTGTAGAGCTATGGTCTAATCATGAGTTTGTAAAGAGCCAGCATCCTTCATAGAATTTTTTTGAATTAATCATTTGCTAATTAATCTGATTTAATTAAATTGGAGAAATCATCAAATAATGAATACATATCCCCTCCAACGTTGTTTAAAAAAACAGTGAGAGCTTTCTACGTCAGAGTCCCCTACAGTCTAACAACCAATCTCTGCATTGGAATTACCGCCAGAAGCCGTTTCCGCCATCCAACGGTTGCAAAAAAAACCACAAGATGCGCAGGTCTCAATCTCATTCCTGCCGCATCCTCAGTTCCGCGATAATCGTTATGAGTCTCCGCTGAGGGCCCAGTGTCTATTCATCCTCATTCCGTTGAGTCAACTCGACTCAGTCCGCCTTAACTTACTTTAATACATCAGTGTTTACCGCGGCTTAAATTTGTGGTCACCTGCATGTAAGTCAATTACACAATCTTCAATAAATATGCGAAATTTAGGAAATCGTTGCACTCCATTACCTTCACTATAAATGGGTTTCTTTCCTTACAGCTTCTTATTAGTTGCATCGAGTCATATGGGTGGTTTATTTTCATGGCGGATTTCCTCTTTGCTTTTTCAATCACTAAATGATCGACGTCGCATTCCATATGGGTGTGTCCACTAATGAGGAACTTGTCATCAATAGATTGCAGAATAGTTTTTAGGTACGGAGTAGGAAGACATTGCTGCAAATCAAAAGCAAACACTGCTATTGAGGGGTCTGTTTTTGCGATATTTTTATCTTCAGCTTTTGAATTATAGGCTTTCTCAGCTGAATAGTGGTGACTGCTTTGTTCCAAAATTAAATCCTGTTTTTCTTCTTCATTTGCATAAGTACGTTTTATTTTAAGCGTATCACATATTTTTTCTTCCATAAATGGTCATGGACACACAAATTTCCCTATTATCTTTGTATAGTCGGTACATTTTTGATATTGTTAAATCGGACTGAAGACAATTTTCGAACTTTGTTTGATTCAGCCCTCACACGTACCGTTTTCTTTTCTACTATACAAATCAAGGACGAAATAAAATTTACTCTGGCATTGTGCTCCCCTAACTTCCAGTACTCGCCGAACACAGTATGTCGAATATGATCTGAAATCTGCTTTGGCACTTACTGCGACAGTGAGTTAAAGGTTTCATAACTCTAGCTTTTACGATTTTACCCTTTTGATCCACATATTCCTTTTCTGTGTTCCTTAATATTTTAGCAGATTCTCTTTATTTCCTTGTAAGATCTTTTAATTTTGGAGGTGGCTCCAAAGTAGGAGCCTCCTTATTTATTTCTGTCTCATGGATGACCGCTCCTTTGTAATCGTTATTTCTTTTTCTTTTTATGTTGTCTTTCATATCACCTTCAACGTCGCGCGAACTTTCTTCTTTGTTAAGAAATCTGAATCTTTCAGGATATCATCATCATCCTCAGAAAAGTCGAACCATTCAATATTTTTATTGCAGTTATTTTGAACATTAGTTATGGCGAAAAACTCGTTAACTGGAACTTCCACAGTTTTTTTTTGAATTCCTTGAACTCCCAAAGTAGCACAAGATACTTGGATTAATAAATCAGCATTAGTTGTAGGATAGGAATTCTGTTGAAGAATGATTTCACTTTCATGGGGGTTAGTTGTTACATTTCCTCCACTTAAAGGTACATTGTGTAGTTCTTGATACATAAACTGATCGTTTTGAACCAAATTATGAATAGAAACAGACGCTTGGTTACTGATATTTTCATAATCATAATTTTGACTTTCAATCCAAGCGAGAGTTCTTGAGTTTGGTACCATGTCTACCGAATGATTTTGGTTACCTTGTCAAAGAACTTGTTTATGTCCTACTTCAGTCTCTTCTATTCCTGAAAAGATAGAAAATCACTCTCTAATAAAATAGTGTAGTGAACTACAGCTGGTGAAAGTATTGCCTGAAGAAAGTCATGCAAACTTAATGCGACACTATAAATACCTACTTAATGAATAATTTCAACTATGCTTATTTTTCGAAATGATACAAATATACATTGAGAGCTGCTGTACATAATAATGAACAAGTTGATATTATTCATTAACAGGTATTTACGTTATGTCGCATGGACAAAACAAAACATCTTACAAAAAAATTCAGATTTGTTTTGACTATACGTAAAAGATACATTTATGGTTTCATCGTAGATCTGTAAGAACTTAATTTAGACTATTATAAGCCAGTTTTATTTTTGGATTACAACTACGTTGTTATTAATTAAATTAAATTATAATGTATTCACAAACTAAATACATACAGATTTCCAATATAAGAAGGCACAGCGCCCAGTAACGGTATTTTTTAGACAAATTTATAATGTTTTATAGCAACTTACCTAAATTATTATTTCGTTGCATCTTACACAAATGTAAAATTTGTGTGGTACGTTTACTCATTATGAAAAATTTTAAACAAACACTCTCCAACGCAAATTTTATAAGCATAAATAATGTTATTAACATTGTAAACACAGCCGTTAACCTTAAAAACTCACGTTTAACGATGGCTAAACGGATAAGTAAATGAAAATCTAGGCAACTCGGAAGTACAATCGTTGCCTGTAACCAGACTCATCCGTCTTAGTCCCGTAGCTACAGTAGATAATAACGAGATAAGTCGGTTTATCTGCTTATTACCAAACAATAATATCGGTCCATAATAGAATAATTCGATTTGTAAAAACCATGAAAATTTACCTGATGTTTGAATATTCACATTTTAATACTTGCAGTAAAGTAAGATATATTTGATTTATTTGCTTATTCACGGAGATAGAAATGATATGTTGTAAAACCTTTAAAGTCAGTGTATAAGTTCTATACGTATACTTCTACACCCATGGCTACAAATTTTAGCTACTTAACAGTTTGCGTAATAAATAGAAGATTTTGTGCATTTTGCTCAATCCTAGGTTAAAGTGGGCTAGGTTCTTAAAATTATTGATTGTCCTACTAACAAAAAAATATTTACATGTACCTAGACATGTTCGCTTTAAAATCGGGGTTGCTTCTTCCTGATACTAATAGTTAAATACTCGGAAGCCAACTTGTTTTTAAATATGGAATAAACAAGTAAACCTTTATACGATAAGGTTAAAATAAAATTTCTACAATAACAAATTTTATTAACACAATATATATATCTAATTATAAACTGAAATACCTTAATACTAATGTTAGTAACGTTATAACCTAATGATTAATTAGTGTTGTAAGTAATTAATGGAATCAGAATACCTCAGTCTTGGGCACACTGTAGATAACGAAATGGATGCATGCTGCGTCAGCGATTTTGGAAATTGTTGCGTAATATTATTTCAGGTTGAAATAAATCTGGATTTGTATGTTTAATAATTCCCAAATGAATAAATTTCACTTTTGATCAATCGTACCAATACCGTAACTTAGATTAACGGTAAACTATTTAATGGCGTAGATGTGTTTAAACGTGTGAAGGTGAAGTTAGGGTAAAAAATAAAACGTAAACGTGAAAGTAAAAAAATAAAAGTGCCTGAAAAAAAGCAAACGTCTCAAACTTTAATATAATAGTTTTTTATAACTCACCATAAAATTTATAGCGCTTAATAAAAAAATGTAACAAATCAACATGGATACAAAATTTCATAAAAAAGAATCGCTATAGTAGTCTTTGCGCATGAACATCTCTGAAACTGATGCGCGAACGCTATACGTACGAGTTCTAATTAAAATAATTAAATGCATGTTTTTATGCAACTAGATATGCAACACACCCTGCACGCAATGCAAGTTGCTTAAATAAAAGTAAATTTTATTAAAAACGTAAAAAGTTTGTTACAATGCAGTATATGAATATGTAGATATCTGGTTTTAGCAATTTTGATGACTTATCTCCTTATTCACTGGGACCAGAGAATTAAAAATTTTTGAGGGGTAATTAATTAATTCTTGGAAAGCATACCTATTACCGTTATACTGCAGTGCATTCTAGAAGTCGATGCTGTAGTCCACTCATGGAGTTTTCAAGGTTTAGTGAGTGATTATTTATTTACTATTTTGGATTCAAATACATTTGCTAAACCTATTTAATAAAATTTTAACCCACCTTTTGAATTCTGTATTATAAGTGTTTAGTAACTATGGTTTCCTATTAGTGGAGTTGATCGGCGTATTTCCACAGTTTATGCTTTTTGAGCGCGACATTTTGGAAGCGGACTCTGCTTCCGTCATCAGGCTTAGTCCTGAGAAGGACTGTTTTCGCACTTGAGTCGAATTCATATGTTATATATAATTTTTCCCTAGCACTTGACTACTCTCAGATTCGAACTTGGTACCTTTCACTTACTAGTGTGACACCTTTACCACTGAGCCACTGTGAGTAATCCAATATATATATATATATATATATATATATATATATATTAAACCTTTTCGTGGTTGCGCAGAAGTTTATTGCGCATGTTGCGCAGTAACCTCTTGCGCAGGTGTATTGCGCTTAAGTTCTTCGTGCATTATTGGAGTCCATATGGGTTTCATTTCTACACTAGCTTGGCTTATTGGATTTTCTGCTAGTGCGATGTATGTGGCTTCTATGAGTTTTCGACGAGTTGTGTTTTCGTCCTTTGCCACTATCTGTATGTTATCCCATTGGATGCGGTGGTCTTTGTTCGGCCTTGCGGACGTTGTTCTTGTGTTCCTGCGTTTTCACTTTGAGTGGTCTACTGCCCTCTCCTATGTATGCTCTGCCGCAAAAAGCATAAACTGTGGAAATAGGCCGATCAACTCCACTACTACCTTTTGAAATTTAAAGTTCTAGTTGTAAGCTTCAAATTAAGTTATTATTTTACCGAGTGGGCAACCTTCTTGTTTTCTATAATCGTTCAACATTTTTTACATCTCGACAATGTTCCTTTGGGGAAAAATCTTCATTGTAGTGCTGCCAGTGACATTTAAGTGAAATTTGAGATTAATTTAAGAGTAACTGTAAATTTTGGAGTCACCAATCCTAACCTACAAACAACATTATTGGTTATCCGCATGCGAACCAGTAGGTCTACAAATGAGCTTAGTGACTGGATGGAAAACATTCAACGATAATTAAAACGAATCAAAGTCAACTCACACGGTGTAACCTGAACCAGTTTAATTAGATAAGACTCGATCTATGCAATTTCCAATGAACCAAATAAATCGTACCTTGAAGGAAGCCCTTAGCCACTTTCTCAGTTATGAAATACACAATTTTACAAGCAAACATTATCTAGACTACATATCTGCGATAATGAAATTAACAGCTGTACTAATTACTCTTCTGTCAAAACCAACTCAATAAACTTAATCAACCAAAACTTGATAACGATTTCAAAATTCGAAATTTAAAATCAGCTGTAAATAATTTCATTTCATACAACAAATATGAAACAAAACCAATGTTTCTCGACGGCAACGGTACAATTCGTTTCCACAGTTTCACACAGAAATATTAAGAAATATATTTGAGAATATTAAATTTCATTGACACGTGACAAATTCATAATTATGAATACTTGCAGCTATGATCGGCAGTAACAATGAAACTTTTAATTATTATTTGTTGGACAGTTTGATTGGTATTAAAAGTTACATTCTTTACAGATGACGATAGCTGTAACGGTTAACCAAGCATATAAAGTTTGCATAATTTATATTGAAATATATGAGTTAACAACTCAAAGCTATATAATTACAACACATAAGTAAATGCAGTATTAAAATCATTAATCTTTTTGAAATTAAATTGTACAACCCAAAAATTGAGATTAATGAATTTGCCAATGTTAATAATTTTGTTAATTAAAACACCTTCAGGCTGTTAGAATATTACAGTAATTGAACCAAAATACATTAAGAAAATCATAATTAAAATTTTGTCTAAAATATTCTAATTTCGAAATCAATTTTGAAATTTATTTTCAAGTACGTTTTTCCTTAGTTTTTAATTGAAAAATTAAAAAAAAATGTTTGCACGAAATTACTAATCTAATTTATAACGATTTAAAGCGCGAAAATTGAGTTCACTAAATTTAGATTAGAATATAACCCTTATAATTATATAAATTTTGTTTATTGCGTCCTTGCTAAAGAAAATGTTAATGAGAGTTAAGTTTGACGATACAACCTTAAGTTTGTATATTATATAACAGTTTCCAATTGGCCGCAATTTGAGTAATTAATCGAATTGAAAATTTGATTATGTTTGATAACGTTACCTCACCCAAGTTTGAAGCAATGCGGGAATATTAACTTACTATGTAATTAACTAGTGCAAAGGTTCCGTCTTTATAATGGTTTCGTTCCAGTTTATTTAAGTTAATTAATGAAGTGAAAACTTTAGAAGTACAAGTAGCATTAAATTATGAAATTTAATTTTTTTCCAGGTTTTTTTTAGTTACGGTGTGCGTAATTTGTTAAGCGATGAATTGGATTACATTTTGTATTATTTTGTATTATTAAATGAAAACTATGCTTTTGCTCTAATATTTATTATTTTATATTAATTGTAAGCTAATTACTGTTAATGGTTATAGTTGTTACGTTCAAACGGATTATTAAAGAAAATATTTTAGCTGACAATGTCGAGAAAAAATCTACGCTAGAGGGCGTTGTTATCAATACTAGGTTTACCATAATAGACTACCTATTTTGATATTGAAATAAATTCTATATGAGATAAGTCAGTAGGCAGGCCCGTAGCCAGGATTTTTGTCGGGGGCTTCAAAATCTTAGAAAATAAAGGAGAGATTTCCTTTATCAGGTCTGCACGAGAACCTTTTGAAAGAAGGACACTTAAAATGAAACATGAATTATTTCGAGTTTAAAACAATCAACATTTATAATTTAGTAGGTATTTTATGTAACAAAATCTAAGTTTTAGATTTAGAATATATTAACTAGAACTACATAAGCAATCTTCTCATTTTTTTCCCAGTCATAATATCGATTACTTTGTCTGCCTCCACGGTTATATCCCAGTGAACTGAAATCATGGCCAGTGCACTCAACCTATTGTCGCTCATCACACTACGTGGTAAAGTTTTAACCCTTTTCATTGTGGAAAATGTTCTCTCTACACTAGCGGTTGTCACTGGCAACGTTGCTAAGACAGTGAGTAGGTATCTAATTGTACGAAAATAAACCGGATCACAGTACTCTAACACTTTCAGTACCTCATGGTTAGCGTCTATGGCGGAAGCTTTTTCTGACCATAGTTCATACTCGGCTTTTACTGCAGAGAGTGACATTCTGTTATCGAAGTACGGTGCTAAATTCTCCAATTTGTTTGTTTCATGAACAGAAAGGAATCCTGGAAGAAGCATCTGGAAACTTGGAAGAATATCTTCGTTTGAAATAAACCTGTCTGTTAAATTTTGAATCAAACTATCAAGACAAGGGATGAAGACCGTCACTCTGTAATAGTTTTTAGCTGAAGTAATTTGTGGATTTGCGCGCTTCGTTTGTTTTGTTGTAAGTCGTGGAATTTTCACCTCAGTTTCGAATACTTCTTCCGAAAGCCGCGATGCAGAGTTGAAGATTTCGTTGAAGATTTTGTCTGCGTTTTTCGTTGATTTATTAGAGCGGCAAGAACCTCTTTTGCATGCTGCAAGGCCAGATCGAGAGACTTTTCTTGAAGAAGCACAAACAATGGCAAAGTTAGACTGAAAAGTTTCTCACAAACAAGAAGACTGACGAGAAATTCACTCTTCTCCATAGCTTAATAAAGCTGAGGCTGTTGAAGAAATCTTCCGCGTCGTCTTAGAAATCTCTTCCAAACTGATGCAAACCGAGTTGAAGAGTTCGACGAATGTGAAGACACTATCATGTCTTCCGATGAATCTCGTTTCGCAAAGGCGGAGAAGTCTTCTTTTTCTACTTTCCGGTGCTTGTACGGAAATCGCATCCTGAAGAATTTTATTTACGTATGGATGATTTCGAAACAAATTCGCTACTTCGTGGACCGTACCAAGGCAATTCCTAGCCATAGAACATGACATGGTATTAGATAACGCGAGATTTAAGCGATGGCTTGCACAATGAACGTATCTTGCATTCGGGTACTGCTGCCTGATTCTAGACTAGACACCACTAATATGACCTGCCTTCGTCGCTGCACCATCGAATCCTTGACCAACACAGTTAGTCATATCATGACCTAGTTCATCGTAGCGGTTCAAAACGGCTTTGGTTAGGTTTTCAGAAGACTGGCCGTGAAACGGGAGGAATCCTACAAAATCTTTATCGGAGTTTGCGAATTCTTCACTAAGTCTATATATCTAATACAGATCGAACACTGTGCTGTGCGTGATACTTCTATGGTCTCGTCGGCAAGTAAAGTAAAACAGCGTGCATTGTTTACTTTCTTGATTATTTCTTCTGTAACTATTTCCGAACACATCTGAATAATTTCGTTTTGTATATCCGGACTCATATATGTGGCATTTTTTCGGCTGCTGATGACGTGCCTTCTCAAATCTTCATCGCCAGAATTTGCCCTGAATCTTTTCTTTCAGGTTTTTCTAAAGCGAGAGGTCCGCTGTCACAATCACCTCTGAGAGGCAATTCTTGTTCCGCGCAAAACAGAATTGTTTCTATTATTGGTCGAATAGCTGCTCGATTTTCTTCTTTTTCTCTAACTCTTTGAGTATCTAATTGAGACGCGATGTCTTGACATTTTCCTGTTGAAACTTCGAGAAATGGCTGCGCCATCATAACACAGTTTTTGTGATACTGCCTAGTTGTGTGCTTTGTGAAAGCTTCCTTTGCTTTTTACAATCTCTGAAGGAGCTGGCGACTAATTTCCCTGGATCCTCATGACTTCCTTTTCCGACTCCTTCATGAAAAAACAAACAGCTTGCAATAAACTCCATCCTCTGCTTTGGAATACGCAAGAAACGGAAATTCAGTTTCTGGATCTGTTATCCACCTTTCTTGAAAACTTCTGTTCTGTTTCTTGTCTGCAGTGGCTGGGAATACGAAAGGTTTTTAGGGACCAAAACAGATGTAAGGATTTTCTTTCTTGAGTACTCGTCTAAAATTTTCAATTGATCTCTCTTTATATTTCCGATGTCGAAGTAATCATTCAAGAATTCTACTGTTAATTTTGTCGTCGAATTAGATGATACTGCAGACACTGCAGTCGTATTATTGCTGAGTTCTGGACTAGAAGGTAGAATTTCAGGTGCCTTTCCTTGTTCAATACTACTACTAAGAGTATTACTGTCTGATGATTCTGTTAATGGAGAAAAAATACATAAATGAATAATATCGATTTAATAATAACCTTGGATTATGACGTAAAGTAAATTTTTCAACATTTAAAAGCACAGACAAATGCTTAATAAAACATGAGTCGAAACTTGTAAATATTCCTTTTATTATCAAAAATGATCAAGTAGCAATATTTTCTTATTTTAACACAATATTAATTAAATGAAAATATGAATTTTTATGCAAAGTCAAATCAAACGGTTAAATTTTGGAATGCGTAAGGTAAAACCAAGACATAAAAACATAAGCCTCTACTCACGGTTTGAATCTACATCAAGTTTCTTAGGTTTCTTAAAAAAAGAAGCGATGCTCAATTGACTCGATGAGGTTTTAGATCGTTTCATTTCAATAGCTTTTCACATACGAGACACGAGAAACACTAATAAAGACGATTGACGAAATACAGTACGTTGTAGGCAATAAAATTAGGCTTAGGGTCGAAACAACGACGAAACTACAATAGCCAACTGACATGATGCTATTCTTGCACTTTCTCATATCTGTTCTAGTCATTGTGGGAAATTTTTAGCGCGTGATTCAAACCATAGGAAATTAATACAACTGCGGCAGTGTATTAATATTCACTTTGCGCATAAATTAAGCAGTGCTCGGAACAATCCTTTTATAAGTAACGCGTTAGCGATACTGATACTTTAATAAAACAACTATCGCGATAGCGATACTCAATACTTTTGGTACAAACTATCGCGTTACCGATAGTCGATACTTTCAACAATCCTTTTCGGCACATGGGAAAGTGTAAAATTTCAAATATGGTTTAAAAATAGTTTAATTTTATAATAAGTAAATGTAACATTATATTATTAAAATATAAGTAAAATACGCTACATTTAAACTAAATTAACTACGTCAAAAATAAAACCTATTAAAAGAAATAGGGTTGGGTATTTTATTCTTATTCTGATTCATTTACATTTCTGTGTACAAAGAACAAAGAGTCCTAATCCGCAATTCTTAGTAAGTAGGTATGGTAGGTATTAGTTTAGTTAAAACCCTTCATATTTATATTTATATTTTCCATAAAAACGAAACGATTACCTACCTAACTAGTCTCCTTGAAAAAATAAAACAGTCAAATCTGTAGTAAATAAAAAGTGTCATTCAAGTTTCATACTATTAAATCAATAAACATCAAAATAAAAACTACCTTTGAGTTTAAAGAAATTATAAACAAAATGCTTGTCAAATACCTAAGTTATTTTTTGTAAACCCATTTGTAGAAATACTTTTAGCATTGAATTTCAAAACAAAATACAAAATAACTGCAGTTTATTTAAAATTATTTAAGTCGGTACTTGTATGGTCTTACTGTTACTTTTTAATGTTTTATTACTGAATTCATTCATTTCGGCTTTTCGTGGATTTACTTTTAAATTTTAATCCCATTCAACACATTTTTCCAAAACACCCTTTTACATTTTTCTACCCATTTCTACGAACGGATCATAAACAGACGCGGTTGGTATTCCTTTTATTATTTGGATGAGATTTTTAGGCTATTTCCGCAAAACAGTATCGCAAAAGTATCGAAGTATGCGATATACGTTATTTACAAAAGTATTGCGATACCGATAATCAATACTTTTTGAATGTATCGCGATACTGTAGTTGATACTACAAAAGTATCGCGATATTTGTATCGCGATACTTGTATCGCGATACATCCGACCACTGAAATTAAGTAATTCAAATAAATATGAATACATTTCAATACAATTACATGATTTAATGTTTCAGGGGGCTTCAGCCCTCGAGCCCCTCCCTGGCTACGTGCCTGTCAGTAGGTTTGCTTTATATCATTATCTTCTATGGCCTTTGGGATTTTAATCAACGTGTTATTAATTTCGTGCGTTTTCGTGAAACGTCATTTTTCTATTAAATTAATCAATTGTCATTAGGTTTTGACACATAATTTAACGTTTAGATTTAATTCTCATGGATTATTCAGTTCCACAACGACTTTTTTGAGTAGAAACCTACATTGATCATGCTTCAAACCGTAAGACTGTTATGTCATGGATTGAAAATGGTTCTGTGCAAAATTTGAAGAAACTTAGACGTCGAAGAACAATTCGTACTCCTGAAACTATTGAACGAGTCAGAACTGCGTGCACGAGAAGTGACACAAGGTCTGCGAATAGCTAATCCGTTATTCAGGGAATATCAAAAGGGAGTCTACATCGAATTCTTCACAAGAACAAAATTTCATCGGTACAAATACCAAATGGCGCAACATCTTAGTTATCAAGATAAACAAGCCGATTAGGTTTTTGCGGAGAATTCTTAAAGTTACATCGAGGAGACCTCCACAATCCTTTAATGACTGACGAGGCAAATTTTTATTTGAACGGCATGGTTAATAAACAGAATTTTAGGTATTGGTCAAACGAAAATTCTCAAGAAATCATTACAAACAATCTCCATAATTCAAAGGTTGTTGCTTGGTGTGCCGTAGGATCATTTGGAATTATTGGTCCATATTTTTTTGAAGATGGAATTAACCGTCCTCTAACAGTGCCGTCCGAGCGGTACGTAAATACACTAGAGAAGTTTTTTATTCCTGATTTAGAAAGAAGGGGATTATTAAATAATGCGTTATTATTCCAGCAAGGTGGAGTAACAGCACATACCGCTAGAGACTCTATGACAGTATTGCGAGACGTATTTAATGGGCGACTCATTTCAAACGGATTAGTAAAGAAAATATTTTAGCTGACAATGTCGAGAAAAAATCTACGCTAGAGGGCGTTGCTACCAATACTAGGTTCCCCATAATAGACTACCTATTTTGATATTGAAATAAATTCTATATGAGATAAGTCAGTAGGTTTGCTTTATATCATTATCTTCTATGGCCTTTGGGATTTTAATCAACGTGTTATTAATTGCGTGCGCGCCTGCACAGAACTAGGATAAGATTAATTTTCGTAAAACGTCATTTTTCTAATAAATTAATCAATTGTCATTAGGTTTTGACACATAATTTAACGTTTAGATTCAATCCACATAGATTATTCAGTTCAACAACGACTTTTTTGAGTAGAAACTTACATTGGTTATGCTTCAAACCGTAAGACTGTTATGCCATGAATTGAAAATGGTTCTGTGCAAAATTTGAAGAAACCTAGACGTCGAAGAACAATTCGTACTCCTGAAACTATTGAACGAGTCAGAACTGCGTCCACGAGAATTGGCACAAGGTCTGCTAATAGCTGATCCGTTATTCAGGGAATATCAAAAGGGAGTCTACATCGAATTCTTCACAAGAACAAAATTTCATCGGTACAAATACCAAATGGCGCAACATCTTAGTTATCAAGATAAATAAGCCGATTAGGTAGTTGCTTGGTGCGCCGTGGGATCGTTTGGAATTATTGGTCCATATTTTTTTGAAGATGGAAATAACCGTCCTCTAACAGCGACGTCTGAGCGTTACGTAAATACGCTAGAGACGTTTTTTATTCCTGATTTAGGAAGAATGGGATTATTAAATCAAGCGTTATTATTTCAGCAAGATGCAGCAACAGCACTTACCGCTAGAGACTCTATGACAGTACTGCGAGACGTATTTAATAGGCGACTCATTTCATGATTTGGGGATTTAAATTGGCCTTCGAAGTCCCCGAGTTTAACTGTACTTTTTTCTGTTGGGCTATTTAAAGGAGAAGGTTTTTTCAATTCATCTAGAAAACATCTAAGAGCTCAAAGTCCAAATTGGTGAAGAAGTCCCGCGAATAGATCAGGTTTTGCTTCATCGTGTTATGAACCATTTATTGCCCAATCTTGCAAAGTGCATTGGAGTTGATGGCGGTCACTTAAAAGACGTAATTTTTAAAAGTTAGGATAAGTCGAATATTACAGTAAATACCAAAGAATAGATTGTAATTCGGTGTAATAAAATGTTTATTTTATTAACTTTTAACAATTTTATTGAGCTATTAAAATGGGTAGTCTGTTATGGGGAAGCCAGTATAATTACCTAAACGAAGTTCCTCTTGATCTACGAGGGCTGTTTTTGTAAACCTCCGATGGGCTATAAAAAAAGTCAAATTAACATAACATAATAATTTTATCACCAAAGGTACAGCAGGTCTTATTTTTGTTCTACATAATTACCAAAAAGGTTTGGGCATTTGTCACATCGTGACACAAGGTTCTAGATAACTTCGCCGCCAACGAGGCGAGATGCGTCTTGACGCCATCCTAGAGTTTGTTGTTGGCAGCGGAGCATTGTCCGCCCAACCATGCTTTCAATTCTGGGAACATATGGAAATCACTTCTGCTAGGCCCGGACTATACGTTAGACGGTTGAAAACTTCCCAGCAGGTTTTCTGTGACATTGGTACGGTGTGGTCTGGCATGGTCATGGATCAAAACAACACCTGACGAGATCATTCCTCTTCGTTCGTTTTGCATAGCTATTCGGAGATTTCCTTTGTTATTGTTGTCCCCTGCTACATAAATTCCACCATCAGTCCTTTTCGGTCCCCACAAAACTGCAGTCATTGTGCACTTCTTACTCAGTCTGTGTTTAAACTGTTTCGAATTGCATGGAGAATCTGTGTGCATCTACTGCTTATATCTTCTACCTCATTGTGATAACGTGTGAGAAACATTATTTAACATTTTTGGGATCTAACGAGCACACAGTTTCCGGTATGCTAGGTTTTTACTCACAAATTTTTTACAAAGCAGGCCTTGAAATTGTTTGATATTCTTTAGAACGTTTAATGATTGCCAACTTTCGCTTGTCTCTGACCATCTGATCCAAACGACTGACGCATTGGGGCCGACGACGGGCGAGGTTGTGGTGTAGGAGCTGCGCTAATATGTGATGAGGAGATCTGTGGTAATGGTATTTTGGGTATAGTGTAAAATTTTACCCAAAATAAGCGATATTGGCGCTTTCAGTTACAAAACCGCTTTCTCCCTTAGTCCAGTCCTTTATCTATCACCATTTCAGATAGTCTGACCCACACATTCTATTTACATAATACCGACACTTATTCTCTCACAGAAACGAGTACCACTAATAAATACTAATCAGTGTTACCCGGGCCACATCGGATTACTTTAACACTTCAATGGCAGAGTTGTTTCAAAAAATTAAGAAAAGCCTAATTCTTTACTTAAAAACGCCCAAATACTTTACTTGGATTCCAAACCACACTCTTTGGCCGTTGACTTTTGAAATTACACCTTGGTGGAAATCCATCCTTTACACAGCTAAAACTGCCTTCCTGTTTCAACGTACAGCTATTTTAAAACATTGTGCGTCACCTACTCAGAACTGAATGCTTATTAAGTCACGATAGACCACGACCATACAACCAATGCTTGTTACATACATTTTTGTCATTTTATTGCCTTCAATTTATAGTGGGCGAAGTTTATCCAAAGGATAACTCACTTTACACTTACAATACATCCACACCAGAATTAGGATTCGAACTCATCCGCGGTTAGTTGACTAACCAACTAGTCTACCGCAACCGACGTATATAATAAACAATGTATAAACAGTTTTTGTTAATTGAATATAATTTTATGACTATGATTAGTGTCAGTAAGCATTTTGTGAAAATGTAAACTTTCACAATTATCACACAATCAGAATACTTATCTTGTAGTTATTAAATCGTGTATTTTTTATTTATATTATTATAATAGCTTTGTTAAGATTCAAAATTCTAAATTATTGTTGTTCACATAGTAGGCTTTGATGTAAACTTAAAGACTAATGGCACGAGGCAATCTTTTGTTCCATGACGGCGGTCATTCATTGACAATACTTACTATGAAAAAAATAATTTCGAATTTTGAAGCTTAAGGAAAGTATTAACCTAGACATAACACTATATTGAAAGTTCTTGAAGGGATACTTCCAAAAATGCAAAAATAAAATTTCGCATCGTTAAAAAAAAATTTCATGTAAATTTATCGAAAACAAATGGAGCTAGAATATCGTCTACGAGCTGTCGAAAAAAGTGAAAAATGCATCATTTTGGTTTTAAAAACAGTAAAAGGTAAGTCAACTCTTAAGGTGGATTTAAAAATTTTCCGGGAGTTTTACAAATGAAAAACGCAATGGTACAGGCGCAAATAAATATGAATGCACGTCCAGAATTTACATTAAATAGGTATTCTTCGCCTAATTATCTTCCAATAACATTAAAATCACGTTATCTCAGATCACACCTAATTAAATGATTTGTATTTGATAATAATCAGTAGATAATTAATAACATATTTACGAGTATATGTGATTTTAGTAAACTTCCGATTTAATAATTTTAATTACATTTATTGAAAATCATCATTTTTGGCCAGTTAAATTAAAAATTATGAGTATACAATTTCTAGTTTTCGTGCGAAGGAAACACTTTCGTTTGATAAATGTCACCATAATCATTCGTGTCGCAAATCGACTTTACCAAGTACTCGTGACTATAAATGAAATTATCCAATAATTTCCTACACTTTTGGTATCATATATGAAAATGATAACTTAGTGAGTTTAGCATAAGTAATGGTAACCAATTGGTAGGTAATAAAAACTTGATAGAATCATAAACCATTTAACATAATGTTATAAGTGTATTTATATCCTTTCAAAAATAAAGGTAGCAGTTTGAGTGTAACTGCTTAACCTATCTTTTTGTTGCAGTTATAGCTACAATGCCCGTAACGAAGAGTCTTAGAGAGACAAAAATATATACTCCGTTGTGCAATGTAAATATAAGCCCAAATTGAAAATCATTCATTTTAAAGACTAAATTAATATAATTTAAAGCAGTTTCCATTGGTGTGTTTGTACAGCGTGAACGAAACTAGATGTCTCAGCTCTATTACAAAACGGTAAAAAAATCTGAAAAGGGGTTCTTAAATGAGAATGAGTAAGGTCCATTTTCAGTCGAATTTGCATATTTTTTCATATTTGGAACTGAAAAGGACTCACGTAATTATTTTTCTTTTTTTAGAAACATCACTATATTTTGGTATATTTAAAAAGAGCTAACCTTTCTGAACAAATTTTTTCTTCTTTTCCGGTTGAAAAATTATAAGCATATTTGTAAAAATAGAGTATTTTCAAAAATTCCCATCGTCACGATTTAAACAAGTAGCATTTGGAAACATATAGCAAAGTGGCATCTGTCAATAATTAAACATTATTTAGTAATTTAACATTACAAAACACATACCACGTTACTACTATTACCGCAGAAAGAAACAAAGTATGTAGGAAATCACAACAAACAATTTTTTCAAGTGTATATTACGTCATGGTTTAACAATGATTCCGTATACAAACATAATTAACACTTTGATACTGTGGGTGGTAGGAAGAGACTAAATAGCTTCTTCAGATACGAAGTTATATAAGATATGTCGGTAAACATTTTCTTAACATTGAAATTTGTAGTTTAACATTAATCAATTAATGAAACTGATATGTTTTTAAAATACAGATTAGAAAATTGCCCTTTATTATACAAATGACATTTACCGATTACGTGAAAGTGAACGTTCTACTAAATTTACTTATGAATTCTTAATTACACTAATCATAGTAGCATAATAATAATATGTAAAAAAAAGTATTATCAAAAATTCCCAACCGTCACGATTTAAACAAGTAGTCTTTGGAGACAAATAGCAAAGTCGCATCTGTCAATAATTAAACTAATGGTTGACATTAGTTGACATTGTTGTCATTTGACTTTGAACCCTAGAAGAGCAGTTCAGTTATACGTCCAGAGGTACCCCGAAAGTGTTATTCCAAGCTTAAAAATATTTGTAAGATTGGAACGCAATTTACGTGCAAATAAGGAGGCATTTTATTTTCGAAAGGGAAAAAGGGTGAATCCTGACAATACCATTGCCACTGTTGCGCATTTTGAAGATCATCCGAGGAACTCGATTCGGCAAGCCTGTCGTGAGTTGAATTTAAAACATAGTTCGGAAAGAAAATGGTTTTCACGATAATATTACTTTGACAACTTACACCACTTGTGCAGATCATATAAAACAAGATTAATGTATGTTGCAAAGTATGAAACTTAGAGATCAATGGCAATCGGGTTTCCCGCATGTGTTGTGGACGGTCGAAAGCCATTTTGTTACTAACGGTAAAGCCCAACAAAAAATTAACATTTTTGTGCTCCTGACAATCCACGTTTTGTCAATCTGAATGAAAACCAAGGACACATCGGTAATGTGCCATTATAAAAATACTAACACACATAATCATGAAAACTATAGACATAAACTTTGGTATTAAACAACTCTCAATCGTCCATTTCATACAGCCAAATTTTCAAACATCTATTACACACCAAAATTCACGATCTACACACCACGCACACGCACACGACACGCACACGACACGGACACGCACACGACACCACACCACACGACACACACACACGACACGCACACCACACCACACGCCACGCACACGCACACACACACACTACACACTCACCTACACCCACGCCCACGCCACGCCTCACGCTCACGCTCACGCTCACACGTCACGCTACACGCATCACGCTCACGCACGCACCACGCACGCCACGCTCACGCACACGCACGCACACGACCACACGCAACGCACGACGCACGCACGCACGCACGCACGCACACGCACGCACGCACACGCACGCACGCAAACGCACGCACGCACGCACGCCACACGCACGCACGCACACGACGCACGCACGCCACGCGCACGCACGCGCACGCACGCACACGCGCACGCGCACGCCACGCACGCGCACGCGCACGCACGCGCACGCGCACGCACGCACCGCACGCACGCACACCGCACGCACACGCACGCACACGCGCACACACACACACACACACACAATATATAATATATATATATATATATATATATATATATATATATATATATATATATATATATATATATATATATATATATATATATATATATATATTAATTCAAGACATTAAAAATCTATAAAACCTCTCATAGGTGATAAGCATTATCTTGAATAAATACTGCCTCTTTTCCCACGCCATTTTCAACGCCCTGATGACGTATTTGGGTCCTTTTAGCGTCTTTAGTCACTAATTGGGTCCCTTTTGGAAGTAAACAGTCCCATCCTCTTAGAGCATTAAGGGTAAGCCACGACCACTTTAAGATTCTGGCGTAATTTACAGTATAAAATTAAATCTATCCTTATTAAAGCAATTTAAAGTTTTGATCGATACACTGATAAGAACCATGTTAAAGGGTATCAAATGAGGATGATCAGATTTCTATATCTGAATGTTTTAAGCTTATTAAGATGGATACTATTTTAATATCTATTTCTATGTGATTTCATGTCATCATCATCATCAGAGGTATTAATCAAGGTTTATAATGCGATTAATTATAAGGTGTCTTTTTGAGAATAATACGATTAACAAGATTTTCTGGTGAATTTACTTTAGTTGCTAATGCTTGCAGCTTGTTTGAAGCATCTTGAAACGGGTTTTTAAAATTTTAAATTTATGCATCTTACTCACGTTCTCTTAAAGGGTTAATTAGTTCACTTTCTTGGGTAACAAATAAATATAGGACCAGCATCAAGGGGTTTATTTCAAGATCTTGATTTCAACGTGAAATCAAAAAGGACGTTAGATGTAGAAGCAAGAAGCAATTCACATTCATTTTCAATTTTGATAATACCCTTCATTTTATTATTTTAATGATGTCAGCGAAGTAATTATGAATACATTCACAAGCACATCCATAAACAGATTTTAATTACGTTCCAATTATTAAAGCGCCAAGTAATATAAGAAAAATTAAGAAAACAGTTTCTATCAAAAGATCTTATACATAGAAACAAGATTTAAAATTCAAATTTAAGATATTGATTTGAGACTAGTCTCTATGAAAAAGGACTTATAAAAGGAAAAAGGATTTATAAACAAATTTCAAGAACTCGTTTGAACCTTATCACCTCATTTGACTTATTGGTATGCTAACCAGAATCCAGATTCAGTCAAAGCATCCTAGATACTGTCACGGGTAAAACACTCGCTAGAGCATCATCCCGTAAAGGTAATTAGCTCAGAGGTTTGGGCGGGGTTCTTACTTAACGCTCCAAGCGCACTCGTCACAACTCCATAACGCCAAAATCGGGAAAAAAGGTCATAAATGCGTTACTTGTTAGATACATTTAGAGCGGAAAACGTCATACTCTTAATAATGGCCTAACAAGAAACCAAAATGTTCACTAAAAGTAAAACTCTCCATTACACATTTCGATAAACTTCAATGTAAAATTAATGGCTCAAATAACCACATAAACGACTGTTTGATACGGTGATTAATTATTCAATTTAAAAATGAACATACGTCACAACACGAAAACAAGCAAAAACGACCAACCACTTATAAATAGTAATAATTCCCAATAAGTCCTATAATTTAAAAAGCGTCAGTATCGGGGTCGTAGCACCTAATGCGAAAAGGACACAGCTTCGTACACAAACAAATAAAACAAACTTGCTTACCTTTATTGCAAATCCAGGTAAGTAAATGAATTACAGTCGGTAGTCGATTCCTATAAAAACTTCAAGAATATTTGTGGCTACTCACAAAACAAACACTAGTGTACAAATAAACCAGTGTTCGGTCAACGACATATGCACTTTATAATTACGTTACGGTATATCTTAAATCTTATCTTCAATTGAAATTATATCAACCCGATTAAAATGACTGATTATCTGTTAAAGAAATCCTTCTCAAATTATTACGTTAAAGATTACTATTAATTTTCTAACCAACTGAGCTATCGAGATACCAGACTCAATCGATATATATTAGGTGTTTATGTATGTAGAACTGATGGAAATTCTAGATATAAGATTTACATCAGTTCTACATACATAAAAACAAAATTTACACAGATTGGGGCTTGTATCTCGATAACTCAGTTGGTTAGAGCGCTACTCTAGTAAATTAGATGTCGTAGGTTCAAATCCAACTCGAGGAAAACCTTTAATTTATGTATTTAATAAAATTAATAATAATTTTTAATTACATATTTACTTTTGAACTTATTCGCTCATAACAAAAACATACTAATATTACGTTAAAACTTTCATTAAATAATAACACACTTAAAAATTTAGCACTGTAGGTTATGTAAGTCACCAATTTCTGTAAAACAAATAAATCACTTAATAACTTTAATGTAAACAGATTACCTCATCATTTAAAATTTCGTTCAAACGTAATTAATAATAACGTTGTGAGAAACGGATCAGATTGCACAATATGTATACTTAAAGAACTAATACTATTCATCTTATAAGTACCATTCATCTATTAAAATAAAATTACACATAAAAAATAATCAGCACTCAACCTATAGCACGTACCTTAATTTTAAATGCAACCTTTCTGAAGATGAATGACGCCGAACATTTAGAATTTTAACAAATTTTGTCATATGTAAATTTGGTAGACCATAACCAAAACAAAATACAGATAAACACAATCTGAAATAGACATTTATATGCGGGTAAATACGCTTATAAAAAAAAAGGAAAATTTAATTTAAAATTGCATACAAAGAAGTATGTTCATCCGCCTAAATGAAGACAAATAAACACTTTATTAAAACCACAAAACTGAACTCAGAAATATGGTTACCTCCACAATGCACCAAAATAATCGATCTAAACTTCCTTTTTCTTTCCCACAACGGTATTGCAATAGCTCCTTTCGGTAGTTGATCATGAAAACCAACAGCTTCTTAATCTCCCCTCAATTCCTAGATTATATTTGCACAAACATCATTATCGGCAAATCATAAAACCAAAATCACATGCTTCGATCACCTTCCCATCTGGTTTAACGTATATTCACAAATATTATTTTAATCTTTAACTATTTATACCAAATTATTCAATCGTTCTATTTACAGCAAATTTATCATTTGTTATGGGTCAGCTGTGCACGCGAAACTAAAATATAATGGAACTTTTTACAATAATCACTCCATAATTCGGACTGGAATTAATTCAAACACCTGGACCTTCTTGATGGAATACGAAACTCGTAAAGATCCAGCTTAACTTTACTAAAATTTTTGTAATTAATTATTTTTTAATTGCCCTACAGTAATCAAGTTAAATAAAGTTGCATAATATTAAAACCCATTGTAACATATTGCATCAAAAGATTTACCTTTAACTCTGCGCACTCCACTCCCCTCTCTCTAGTCGCTACTCTCTAGCTCTAGCCTCTAGCATCTAGAATCTAGAATCCATATCCAGACCGCGCGCGCCTGCCGTACTTAGTTTCGTTGTATACGCCGCCAACCTGTCGACTGCCGCATCCGTTCATTTTGAACCGTCGTGTATCTTTAGTCGCGTTATTTCGCCGCCGTCACCAGTAAATCAGCGCCATACAATCAAGCTGATGGTTGAGATACGCTAAGGTTAACAGCACGTAAGTTTCATTGCACCACATTTCTTAAACATTACACCAGACACCCAGAGAAATGACGGGCTGCAGAGCCCGGAAGTCATCTCACCGTTCCAGTACACACACTAGAAGTACACGACAGGCTTTAAAACCTGAAGTGACCTTCTGCAAACATACACACAAACTAGGATGTTGCTACTGCGGGCTAACGGCCTGAAGTCTTCCATTTACTCCAGCGACAAGAAGGGTATTCACTCTAATTATACCGCTCCCCTACCAGATCTTGGAAAAATTAGCAATACAAACAAGCTACGCCAAGACCTGGAGATAATCTCAATACCAGAAGCCGTATTCTTAGAGATCACCCGCGTGATCCTCCAGTTAAATAAGGACGAACCTGTGGTGCGTTTACGTAATAAATTGCATCAAACATGATCCAGCGTCTCCCGAACCGACTACAATTTGTTAGATATTCTCCTAATAATATTTCTTAATAAAGGGAACCCGGCGACAAACATAAACATTCCTGTATCGCGAGTATATTTTCATGCAACGAAAAACTATCCACTATTTAGTTCCCGAAGGCCTGGCTAATTTACCAGCATCATAATAAACTACGAACATTATACGTGTAAATTCTCTCATTTTAACCCCGAGAATAATCGTGTACTTAAGACACCTGCATTCCGTCTGAAACAATACACAGAATTGTTTAATTTAGTTCACGCAGTCCTAAAAGATCCTCCTCAGATTAATTCGTTTACAACAATTAATAATAGAAGCAATTTTTAATAATAACTAACGTAGATTAGTTCGTGATAAACTCCATCTTCCCTGTATTTAATAGGTAGAATAAGTTTCGCTTATAAGAAAGTTATACGCGTTTAACAATAACAGACGTTCTCTAATAATAAAGAATTAATGTGCCTTATTTCCGGGCATAAATAAATGTTATGTATTAATCAATGTAAATACGTTCTCAATTAATTAAGAAATCCTGAGACCATCCTGATCAAACGCGTACAAACAATTTGCATTCAGAAACGTATAAATATTAATCTGTTCTTTGTGAAGAATTCCAAGTACTGAATTCACATCTATTCAGTCTGAAAACTAAATCACATATAAGAATAGTCATGCGCACCAAGGTTACTTTAAATTATTGATTTTTCTCTTTGACCTGCTTATAAACACCTGTGCGATCGTTGTCCCCTGCTTATGTAATACGGAGAATATTACACAACGCCACCTGATAAATACCACGCCACCGTTTACAGGACCGGCATAAGCGTTCGTAATAAATCAAAAAAAATTGTCATTATCAGGATTTTTTGTCATAACAGACTAGCAATTGAACCACAATAATTTATGTTTCCATAGAAACGTCTCAGGAGCCAATAACTCCACCACTACCGTCAACGGGGGACCAACCAAAATGGCGGCTCCCAGGAAGGACACTCCGGTTAACCTGATACAAAATTTTTCTTGTTGTTAATTTAATTCACTAGTTTAGTATCTGATTATTTAGTTTTATAGAAGAAATAGGTAATATACGTTTAAAACATTTTATAGTAATTATTCAAAGTGTACAGTGTTAAGCACCAAAATACGAACCACCCTCATCTTGTTAAGACAAGACCCGATTTGAGCTAGACCGAGGCAAATTAAAATAAACCATTTTAATTATTGTAAGCAAAGTGGCTTACAAACTGTCACTTCTGACAAACGATACACAACGATATCATAATCCCGGGGTGCGTGAATCTTCAAAAATATCCTCAAAAGGCCAAACGGAAAAGTTTTACTACGGTACTGTTCGATCGCTCTCGGTAAACATAAATAAGTTCCACCCTGCTCAAACAAAGAGTTCGTGTTCACAGCCAAGCAACTACATCTCAGTCAAGACTGAATCGAAAAAACAACAAATCTCCCCTTTCCTCTCAAAATCACCCCATCCTTCTAACCATCGCACAAAAATTTCCGTACCCAAACAACTCACAGTGGACAATTCCCATGAAGAAACAGTCTAGAGTTAAATCACGTACATACATCCTGTTGTCCAAATAAGAAACCCTGTTATTCAAATAAATTTTCTATATTTCTAACAACAGTTCCATGTATAAAAATGAACTGGTAAACTTGAAATAAGTTGAACTTTTCGTTATCAACGACAGCACAAACAATTTATTCCCAAACATACTACGTTACTTAAAGTTTTTTTCATCCATCATGAAATTAAACTGCTATAACAATTTTCAATGATGTAATTTAACTCATTCAATCATAATTAATGATAGTTAAAATAACTAGGAATAAACATTATGTAGAAAAAAAACTTTCACCTTATACACGAAGTCAGAGCGCGGAGATGGATCGTATTTCAATTCATTAATGGCAAACAAACCGAAAATAAAACCATACACTGTTCACAGAAGTGGAAAATAATTAACATTTCAATTTTTAACAAATCCAGATATCTTCAAACAACGTAAATAATTGTAATTAAATTAAAGCCTCCAAAATTTATACTCTAAAATGTCCAATTTTAATGATTCAAACAATATTCCTGATGTTGGATACTAATGAATATCCTAAAGTTCGATAAAACAACGAATATTCGGTAGATTTTGAACACACGTGACAATACAAAAATAATATGGTGAAAGTCTCAGATGTTAATCGTACTTGTAGTATATTTATAAGTAAGCTTGAAATCAGATCCAGCGGAGTCCTATGAGATAGTTATGTAAACAAACGTCTGGGGGCAATTTGGTTTAAGTACGTTGGCCACATCTGAACTCAACATCTTAGACTTGCAACTTGAACCTTACATCGACAAAAAAATTCAGCAAAATATAATACGGTCTAGTTAAAATTCATAGACAGCTTTTTCCTAAAACCTGTACCATGTACTTTGGGCTTTCTTACTTACAATGTAGCCTCCTTTCTAACAAAATTTCTCAAACCTATAACACAAAATTTTAAATATTCTGTAAACATTTTTTTCACATTAATAAATAATTATAATAACAACTCTCAAATTATTAACAATCATAAACTAATATCTCTTGATGTAGTTTCCCCATACAGAGCCAGTCCAATAGAAATTGCTTTAGATTACGTTAATAATAACTTTTATAAATGAAATATCAATGCGACTTAATTCATATTTTGAATATTCTTTATTCATATATTCAAATTTAATATACTCACAAATTTTTGACCAATGGGAAGTTCTTACACTCCCATTAGAACAGATATAGTGCTAAAACTTGAAACTACAATTATGAACTCCTTAACTTTCAATATTCTAATCTATAAAAGATATGTAGAAGTAGATGATGTTCTCTTATTAATTCCCAATAATGAAATCGACAAATACTCTGCAAAAATTCAACTCATTTTTAACAGAATAGAATTTACATGTGAAAGTCCAACAAATAATTTTCTAACTTTCTAGATATTAATATACATTTAAACAATAATAAATTAATAACAGGTCGGTATCATAAACCAACCTGGGCTGGACGATATCTAAATGACCCAACGATCAAAATTCTCCCGGCAGACAAAGGAAACGCGACTGTGGTAATGGATATGGACACTTACAACAGTAAGGTCCAAGAACTACTAGACGGGGGCGAGTACAAACAAATACCAAAAGACCCCACACCATCAATCGAAAGACGGATATACGTGATGCTGGCAAAACATAAGGGGGAGTTCTCCGATTACCAGAGAACTAGACTTACCCACACTACAGCAAACCTCCGCATCTGTACGGCCTACCAAAGATCCACAAGGAAGGAATTTCTCTGAGACCAATTGTGAGCTCGAGAAATTCACCTTGTCATCCATTAGCACACTATCTGCTAGGTATCATCACACCCTTATCGGGAAAAACCGAATCTATGGTTAAGAATACGCAGCACTTCGTGGAAACCATCAGAAACCTCCAACCAAACCACGAAGAAATACTGGTAAGCTTCCATATTGTGAGTCTATTCGCAAATGTGCCTACCGATAAGGCACTAACTATCATAAGGGACAAGCTGGAAAAGGATGAAACAGACGAACGCACGCAACTCTCGGTAAACACAATAATGGAACTTCTGACAATATGCATTAGAACTACATATTTCCAGGTAGAAGACAAATTCTACCAACAAGAGTTTGGGATGGCTATGGGTTCCCCACTATCACCCATAGTGAGCAATATATATATGGAAGACTTTGAAGACCAAGCGATATCCGAATACACAGAGAAACCAAGGATATGGCTTAAATACTTGGACGATACTTTCGTAGTTTGGCAACACGGCAAGCATAAGCTATATGAATTCCTAGATCATCTAAATAGCCGCGCACCCACCATCAAATTCACAATGGAACAAAAACTGCCATTCCTGGATGTACTTGTACACAGGAATGACAACACTTTCACGGCAAGTGTATACAGGAAACCTACCCACACGGGGAGGTACCTACACTACAACTCCAATGACCACAAAACGTGAAGTTAGGCGTGGCAAAATGCTTGTACGATAGAGCAAAACAATATGCTCAAACAAGAGGACCTGTGACCAGAGAAAAGAAAATATCGCTAGAACACTCAAAGAAAATGGCTACCCGATCTAACACCTAACCTAAACAGGGAAAGGGTAACCGAAAAGAAGAACCTAAATATACAGCGATAATACCATATATACAAGGTACCTCAGACAAAATACGAATGATAGGCAGCAAATACAAGATACGCACTGCCTTCAAATCGACCAGAACGCTCAGGGGAATACTAACCAAAACCAAACCATACAATGAAGATCAGAATTCCAAGAATTGTGTATACAACCTACCATGCGAATGCGGCAGAGCATACATAGGAGAGAGCAGTAGACCACTCAAAGTAAGAACTCAGGAACACAAGAACAATGTCCGAAAGGGCGAAACAGAAAGATCAAGAATCGCTGAACATGTCTGGAACGAAGACCACCGCATCCAATGGGATAACATACAGATAGTGGCAAAGGACGAGAATACAACTCGTCGAAAACTCAAGGAAGCCACATTCATCGCACTAGCAGAAAATCCAATAAGCCAAGCTAGAGTAGAAATGAAACCCATATGGATTCCAATAATGCGCGAAGAGCTTAAGCGCAATACACCTGCGCAAGAGAAACGGCGCAACATGCGCAATAAACTTCTGCGCAACCACGAAAAAGTTTAATATATATATATATATATATATATATATATATATATATATATATATATATAGTTCTAACAAATATGTATTGGATTACTCAGTGGCTCAACGGTAAAGGTGTCAGATTAGTAAGTGAAAGGTACCAAGTTCGAATCTGAGAGTAGTCAAGTGCTTGAGAAAAATTAGATATAACAAATGAATTCGACTCAAGTGCAAAAACAGTCCTTCTCAGGACTAAGCCTGATGACGGAAGCAGAGTCCGCTTCCGAAACGTCGCGCTCAAAAAGCATAAACTGTGGAAATAGGCCGATCAACTCCACTAACTAAATTATCTGACCAATACAGTATAATTAATTTTTAGAAGATGGAGCTATTTTACTATCAGATAAACCATCTAAAATTTATTAAAACTACTTAAAAAAAACAAAAGTTATCCTGAATTTTTTCTTAATAATACCATCAAGAGTAGATGTAAAACATTAAAACATAAAAATCAAATTTCATTTCATATTAATCTAAATAAACAACAAAATATACTCTCTTCCGTCATTTTACATTATAACAAGCCGTGGAAATCTAGGGAGAATGTGGTAGTACTGTCAAAAGGATAAAACCGTAGTTTCACTTTTGAAAACTTGGTTATACGGGGTGTCCAGAAACTCTACGGACAAAAAATAAGAAAAAAAGATCATATAAACCCAGGTCCGGAAACGCTTCGTTTAGGAACTACAGGGTGTGAAAAAAATTTATTTTCCTCGGTTGATCTGAGAGGCATCGGCCAAGTATACCTTTTATGCTTAGAACTGAAAAGGGAACAAACCAATTCAAACGGAACGTCAATATACCGGGTGGTAAAAAAGGTAAAGCCAATTAACTTTTAGCATACCACTTTAGATGCCTGCGATACCTTCAGAAATAATGTAGGAATATGTTCAGGGATTCGCCGCTTATTATCAAAACGATTGAGATTATATATCGAAACAAATGGTCATCATGTGGAACACCTTTTGTAACATTTATTTTTTTAGTTTTATTATTTATTTCTTCATTTTCGTTCTTAAATTCAAAGTTAAAATAAAAATGCAAACATACGTTACTTTCATTTTAATTCCAATTAGCTAAGGATTATAGGGAATCAAATTGAACTGTCCATCAACCAATATCTCGAAAACGGTTGATCTGAGAGGCATCGACCAAGTATACCTTTTTGCTTAGAACTGAAAAGGAATAAACTAATTTAAACGGAACGTCAATATACCGGGGTAAAAAATTAAGGCCAATTAACTTTTAACATACCACTGTAGATGGCGCCCTCTACAGGCAGCATCAAAATCAATAAAATATTTAAGTTTATCGACCACAAAACCCCGTGCTCCAAATTTCAGGACCATATTCAAATTTGTTCGCAAAACATCGCCATAAAACCGAGGAAAATAAAATTCTTTCACACCTGTAGGTCCTAAACTAAGCGTTTCCGGACCTGGGTTTATATGAACTTTTTTTCTTATTTTTGGGTCTAGAATCACTACGCAAAGTTTGCCCGTAGAGTTTCTGGACACCCCGTACTTTGAAAGTGAAGCTAATGCAGCGTTGCAACATAGTTTTTGACGCTATTTAGATATAGTTTGCACGAAAATCGTCGAATATGAAGTGATCTATTTAAAAAAAATTAAATTTTAATCTTCAAACCTTGAACGTATAATACCTACATAAAATGGATATGTACATTCTTCACTGTGATCATGAATGACCACATCGCATCTTATCAAATACAATGACATGCTTTAGTAATCAATTTTATGTAAAAATTGATAATGCCATTTCTTTTTTCACTAAATATCTAATCACTAATTTTAAAAGACCCTGTATAACGTAGAGGAAACTCCTATGTGCAGAACTAATACCGAGGACATTGCTAAAGCACGCTTAAAATTTAAGCTTTCTATGAATAAAAATCCCGCAGTAATAAACATTTAATGCGAGATATGTTTTGAACAAAAAATAATGAAAAAAGATTAATATCTCGAAAACCACTAAAAATAGGTATAGGAAAGAAATATGCAAAAATATATCATAAGACCTACGCCAATTTTCCTTATACGTCTAACCTACCATCGACCGTGAATTACCCTGTATCGGATAACGTGGGGTACCTTACCTCAATAACAAATTTGTTGTATAATTTTAGCCTTATCACTGCGCAACTGATAACTTTCTTCGGAAATTTTTCTAGCAATCTTATTATTCTTTCCATACCGTTTCTTACACACCTACGATCAGTACTGTACAACTGTTACTGAACTCACAGTTTCACAGATCAATATTTTCTGCCTCTTTCAGCGTGGATATCGTTTCTTGTAGTTTTTTGTACGTTTACATGCATTCCTGTTTCACCTTTTTCGCGTAGTGCAGGTGTCGTTAATGACATGGAGATCGTGACGACGAATTTGAACGAATTATCTAGTCCGGGTGCGGTTATTGCATATGCGATCCGGCTTCGTACGGGTGCAATTCATTAATGAGGATAATGAACATGTGACTTTTGCGCGAATCGGACTAAAAATCATTGGAATTAGGAACGTTTTGCCAGTTCCGCTAGGTACAACTAGGAAGAAGATTCCTCCCTATCGGTCGTTGACTGCTATTATCAATTTGTCGTATGCGGTTTTCTGCTGCTGACTCAAAAGTGGCACCATTACTGGTACTGATTAACTCAAAGCATCTCGATCGTATTGCCGGTCTCATTCAAATTCTCGATTGAATGCATCGTGCATTTTTTCTATCTATCTATCTTTTCCCTTTTGTCCCATCCTCCAATATCGGTTTTCTCCTTTTCCACGTTTTCTAAAACCACTCTGCAGCCCTATCCTTTTCCTCTAGTGTTTCTTCTACACTCCTGCCATTCTCCTTAACTCCGTACACTCGTATATCATATATCTCATATTATCCATTCCCTCCGCGCATCATCTACACATCGTTTCTTCCTATTTCCTCCAATACTAGTTTTCCAACTCTTCATTACCGCACCTGAACCTCGCTTTCATTTTTCTTTCCTTTCTTCCCTTCTCTTTTCAGATATTCTGGTATCCTTCTCCTTTAAACATTTTATAATTCACGTTGCATGTATATTATTTTATTTTTGCCTTTCTCTCTGCTTTTGTACGCCCCTATCTCTTCTTATTATGTCCTCTCTTACCTTTTCTCCCTTTTCTCTTAATCTCCCTGTTTCTTCCCTCGCGTAGATATAATATTTTCCTCTACTCTTTTTAAATGTTTGACGACATTTTAACACACACGTTGATACTGTGACAAAGATACTGAAATATATAGCTTTCAATTCAATTTAATTGAAATATCAATATTAAATACTAAATTTGTTGTTGAAACATGTGACAGCAGAAAATACCATCTAAATTTTCGTCTTTTCCGGAGAATTTTCCAAAATTTTATTCATACAAACCTTGTCCTTACAATTACGAACAGAACAAAAAAATCAGCCAAATCAATCGAACCGTTCTCAAGTGATGATCTTTCATAAATGCCGCAATTTAATCTAATTGAAATATTAATATTAAATACTGAATTCGTTGTTGTTATGAAAACAATTGATAGCAGAACTGTCAAACTGAATGTCACATTTTCAAAAAATGTCATGTAAATTTCCGTCTTTTCCGGAGAATTTTCCAACATTTTTAAAATACAAAATGTTAAATTGCCAATACTTCAAAAACTACAAATTTTGGGGAGTAGACAACGTTACACTGCTGTGCGCGATATCGTGCCTTATGCCCGAGCTGGGATTGATGATAGTAAGATCATTTTTGGAGTGAGGATGATAATTTTTAACTGTTAAGTTGGATGTGATTATTTTTCATTTTTATTTTTGTATGAATGTGGTCGAAATCAGGAGGTGGGCGCTAATTTGAAAGGAGTGGCGTGGGGACGGTTACCAGACCTCCCGGTGTCAATGTACATTGTTGATGACGCATGCGTGTGAGTGGCGTAGGTGGTGATTGGTGTAGGTGATACCCTTACCTATCATGGAACGGAAGCTCGGAAATTCATAACTGTTTACCGATATTCGGTGGCATAAATTTGTGAGAGAATGCACCTGTGGACCTGGACCACTTCGCGGACAGGCCATGTTAGGGGGTTGTTGCCCACCCCGTTTTAGGTTCGAGGTCCTATAGCTCTCGGTTGTGCATTTTGGCAGTGATGCGGTACAGTTTCGTGTGTAATTATCGTCGTCTTTGTGATGGTGAGTAGAGTTTATCCTTTCCCCACAACACACCGGTAACGGTGAATCCTGAGACATGTGCTTGTG
Source organism: Vesta saturnalis (assembly GCA_036346205.1). Classification (NCBI taxonomy): domain Eukaryota; kingdom Metazoa; phylum Arthropoda; class Insecta; order Coleoptera; family Lampyridae; genus Vesta; species Vesta saturnalis. The sequence goes on along the minus strand of JARFJB010000921.1, from coordinate 803,567 downwards.
GAAGTGTACTGCATGATCAGAACGGAAGTTATGCAATATTGATAGAAATGTTTTAGATAGATTCAGTACTATTGCTGTTGACTTAAGAAAATATAACATTTATTAAATTAGTAAACAATATTGATGTGTGAACAAATAACAGAAATTCAGATATTTATGAATTAAGATACGCCACTGGTAGGGGTTCACAATAACTTAAAAATACATTAAAGCATTTTGTATAAATATTAACATTCAAAACTATGAATTACATTTTAAAGCGAAGTATAAATTAAAGTTTATGTTAAAAATAAATTAACATTAAATTCAGAATATATAAGGGTAACGAATCGGCACTTTTTATACTTTGGTATAATTTAGTTTGAAGGTCAAAGTATAGAGGCACTGCTTGTCAATAGAAAGAATACGAATTTTTGAAAAATTTGTGATACACTCGAGGAATTCAAACAGCGTTTGAAAAAAATTTGTGATAAACTTGAGGAATTCAAACAGCGTTCGAAACAGAATTTAAATTATTTAAATTAACGTATCCATTTTCCACATAACTTCGGCGCCAACTTGAATTTTCAGTTATGTTAGGATATTAATTATGAAAATGAAATTTGACAGGAGCCTTCATAAATTATTTAAAAATTCTTGCGTTCTACGCAGTAAAGTAGAACATATGTAGCAAAATTTCTGACCTTCTGAATACTTGCCTATGTGATTTACCATTGGCCATTTCAAATATCTCTCCTGCTAAAGGAGTGAAACGTTATAAATTGGACTAAGGAATGAGGGCTTGGTAGTCCGCATTTGCATTGACCCGAGACGGTCACAAATCTGATCGCATGCTATTTTTCAGTTGACATTAGTGAGTCAGCAATAGATTTAAACATGAGATTTCTAAAATCTATTTGTGATTATATACAGGATTCTAAAGGCCCAAGTGTAACTATAAATGTGTATAGTGCATTTATGTTGAAAAGTCTATGTTCAACAAAGGAGTGTTCTATATTCGCTTTCCTTTAAGAAAAATCTGGAACACTGGAACTGTGGCAGAATCAAAATACACCCACGTACCACACAGAATTAAAAAACACCGAGCTCGTTTCGATAGCTACGCTATCATCATCAGCGGTCGACTGGCTAGTTGACCGTCGAGCATATCGAAACGCGTTCCGCGTTTTTAATTTTGTGTACGTGAGTATTTTGTTGTACATTTATACTCATAATATAAAAGTAAATGGTGAAATGGTATAGTCCACAATTATTTGGTTATAATTGAAAAGCCAAATGATTTATTAAACCGTATTTAAGCTTGAAACTTAACCAACAAGTTGGTGAATGTAAACGTTTTAAATACTCGCATCCTAAATTGGGTAGTATTCCAAAGTAAATAGTGTAGTTCAAATATATCATAACCTATTTTATACATTTAATGAAACAGCTGATAGTGTTCGAGTAAAAACAATGTGTCGAAGTACTGAAAGGAAAATATATACTTACCTTGGGATGTATACTAGCGTTGGAATATATAGTGAACCAAAGGAAATCGAACAGTGGATTATTAGTCCAATGATATAAGGTATCTTATGTTTTTATATAATATTGAAATAAGTCAACTGTCGCATATTGATAGTCGAATTCATTTTTAATTTAGACTGACTTAATTTGTGGTAGAGATTAAAGTTTCCAATGATACTTAAATTGACTGTGGTAAAAAACGCTCTAATTTTGATAGTAAATTTGAAAGAGACCAATACAGATTTTCCAATACCTCAATTGTTTTAGTTTTAAAGAGATCAAAGACGTAATTTATTTGTTACTGTTCGTAAGTAAAGGAAGCGTATAACACACCAGTGTATACTATTAATTCAGTCTATAAATAATTTGAATGTAAATCAATATTTATGATTGAAAGTCAGAGTTTAATTTAATTAAACTAACTGAAACAGATTTCTGGCAATATTTACATTAACAGGTAGGTTCAGCACCCTTCTAATATTATTACATTAAATGAGTCAGAAGTAAAGCCAATAATAACTTCAATTACAGTTAGTTTAATTGATGAATTAATTAAAAAAAACAACCTACTAATCAAGCTCTAGTCACAATTCAAATTACAGTTGGTCATTGTTAGTTTCGCTTAGACATTAGCTTGTATCAGTATCAATACTCGATATTGGAGATAAGTTTTGAGATCACTAAATAAAAAATTGGGACCATTGAATTATTGTTATTGTCAAAGTTCTTAAATTTATATTGTATGTAAACCATGATTACATGATATGAAAATGTAAACTTTCACCATTATCACATATAATAAAATACTTATCTTTTTTGGGTTTTTTAATGGTGTGTTTTAAATTATACAATCTAAACGTTTCAATGACACTTACAGTTACATTTTTCTACACGGCTTCTAAACTCTGGAATGATCTCCTAGTTCCTGTTTTCCTCTCACTCATGATATGAGAAAATTTAATGGCTGTTCATAGGCATCTATTGGCAATTCATTATCCTCTATCCATCCTCCTAAGTGTTCCTGAGTGCTTTAGCACGATAGGCCTAATTTAGCCTGTTCAGGTCCACAATCATAAAAAAAAAAAAATTATGATCTTCGTCAGTAGAATATCTATTAAAATTGTTAAAGATATAAACAATTTTAACAGATATTACTACTGAAAAACTTTATTTTATGATTACAGATGTTCATATATTAAAGAGCTATCTTGGGAAAATAATTATTGTGGGTGCTGTGCGTACTGCTGGTTTCTCGGATGGTGATCCGGGTAGCTCTTCTGGTCTCCAATAAACCGTTTGTTGCAAAACGATCTTAAGAAATCCTAAGGACAAGATCTCGTTGGGGAGTCAAGAAGTGTACGAGGTTACATGTGGCTATCGTATATTGGACAGACTAACAGAAAAACCAGCGCAGCGATAGAAGAACAAAAACGCGGTTAATAAAGTTCATCCTTGTCCCAACACGTAACCACAACAGGACACAAAATTAAATTTGACGACGTAAAAACTTTGGCAAGCATCGAGCACTTTACAGCTAGAATTATCAGAGAAGCCATAGAGATTGAGAAACACCCACATAATCGCAACACAAGAGACGATACTCTGAGACTACCATCAATATGGAGAACATCATTAATCTCTAGACAACTAAAATCCACAACACCTAAAACAGAATCAACAAAAGAATTGAAAACAGGGAAGCAAACTGTGACTTTTGGAGACCAGAAAACCTACGCGGATCAACACCCGAGAAACCAGCAGTACATCTCACACTATCTATCTTCCTCCATCTACTCCGCTCCTCTTCCTTTTCCTCAGTATTTATTCTACGATTCTGCTATCCTCCCTTAACTCCTATGCTATACGCCTCATATTCTCCACCTTTTCCCCGCAAAATTTAAATTCCTCTCTTTTATTTTCTCCACTACTTTTTCCCAACTCGTCATTTCTTTCCTTTTTCTTTTCTCCTTTCAGATATTCTGAAATCCCTCTCCTTAAATCTTTCTATAAGTTGCATTGTATTTTGTTTATTTTATTTTTGACCACCTATCTCGCTCTTGTACGTCCTTGTCTCTTCTTATTGTGTCCTACCTTACCCTCATTCCCTCTTCCTTAATCTCTCTACTTATTCCTTCGCGCACCGTTTCTTTTATAGTATTCTTCTCTACCACCTTGTCCGTATTCCACCTTCCTTTATCTCTTTCCAACATGCCTGTAATATTTTACAATCCGTTTATAATGTTGTATAATGGTGGTGCCAGGTATAATATAATAATGGTGTAAATAAATGTTTTAAAGCGTTCTCAATACAAATCGTTAAAATAACTAGTGACGCCAACCACTGAATAAAAGATAATGCCGTTGACACAGAAGGTAGATTAAATCGGGCTGGTTCATGCTTTTGATTTGCTTAATTACCACAAATTTTTGCTTAGTTATTTTCACTAACATCAATATAGTAACTTCTAGGTAACAATAATAAAAATTATCTCGGCGCCAAGTTATTTTTTGTTACACTCGGAATAACTAAACCGAGGCTACAATAAATCATTCATCAAAATGTCAAAAGAAAGGATATACAAATTATGTTATGTACTCAAATTTGGGATTATATAAAATAATTCTTAAAACTAATGATAATAGTCTCATCCTGATAAGTCATAGTATAAATACCTGTACAACTTCTTGAAAACCTCTGTTCATAAGGAATGCGGAAATGTAATCCAAAGATGATGTAATCTTCGCACCAATGTTGCGGAATATGTCGTAATTTCAATGTTTTACGTTGTAAAGTATACCAAAGTTGAAACTTCTTACAAATTTATATTCATTGCAATTTGAATAATCCAGAATTTATTACATTCTCTTGAAGGTTCAAATAAAAGGTGTGATCTAAATTTAGATCCGAATTAAATGCAAAATGCAGTCATAAAATAAAAGTGCAAATAGAAGTAAAACTGGAAGTAAAAATAAAAGTAAAAGTGCCTGCAGAGAGCAAATGTTTCAGATTTTAATAAAATACGAGTTAAAGATGTCTTACCATTAAATCAATGGCTTTACACAAAATTTAGGTGGAAACCAAAACTGGCTTCTAGCTTGAAAAAACGTACATCAGCAATGCTAAAAGGACGCTCACGATATCAGGTGATGTAGCTATGCGGAGAAATATGTGTAGAAAATAATTCCACGATATGTTTAAATGATTAAAGTTACACCAAAATGCAAATTAAGTTGCCTACCGTAACTTATAATCATTAATTATCAAAACCCTTTTTCTTGTATTTTGCAAGTAAATGAACGAAGAACGTAAAATATTCGGTACACGTTCTTTCTCATACTTTATTGCCCTGTTTCCGGCCTCTACCCTTATTTTTTCTGCTTGTACTCTCTTATAATATACCCCGGTGTTTCTTTATCAAGGCTCAATACCCATTTCCAATATTTTTCTTGTAGCCATTCCACCTCTTTTTGCGCCTTCCGCCACCACACTTCTGCCCCATATAACACCACGTTTTTTATTAATTTAACAAATAGCAGCTTCGTTTTTCCTAGGTCCATTCCAAACAATCTTTCCCCAACACTCCACACTTGTCCTATTAATTATTTCCCTTTCTCACTCTTTTCTGTATGTGCTCCTTATCCCTATTGTTCTGTCTCACCGTGTATTCCAGGTATGTAAAATCCTGCTGCAATTCCTCCTCCCTTTCTGAATATCAGTATCTTTGTTTTCTTTGTTTTTACTTCCAATTACTGTGTTTTCATGTATCTTTCCAACGTCTTCATCATCTTCTTTTCTTTTTCCTCCTTAGCCACCAACACCTTACAGTCTGCGTACGGCAGCCACCACACCTTCAATTTCCCTACCACCAACCCCCCTAGCTTCTGCTCTTTTAGTGTTTCCTCCAGATCCCCCGTATATACCGAGAACAGCCTTGAGCGCAATGGTCATCCCGCTCACAGACCCTTCCTTGTGACGAATTCCTCGCTCATCTCACCGTTCACTCTCACCCTACTCCTGGTTTCCCCATGTATATCCTCCATCCTTTCTATCAATCTTTCATTTATTATTCCCATAGCGGGAAAATAATTATTATAATTTATCATTCTAATAAATTGCAGTATAGGTTACTTTAAATATTGCCTTTAACAAAACTGAAGATTGTATCATTACAAATCCGGCACCCAACCTGGTGACGAAAGATTAACACTTTAAGCTTAATTTACTTTCTTTTAACGAGGAAATATCACAAATTTGGGTCCCCATTGTGGGTGTATATTTCAACAATTTTTAATATGTTGTTGTGTTGTATACCTTGAAGTGGTTAAAAAGCTTGACCCATTGTTTGTCCATTGAAACAGAAACTTATTTCCACTCTTTTATTTTTTGATTAGTTGTATATTTTTTAATTCACACAATTTCATCAAAAAGTTCCGAATCATCTATATGAATATCAGGATGTTGTTTTTGAAAAACAGTTAATGAGTTTCCAACATCTAACCACAGAGGTTCTTTTTTTAGCAATACTCGACGAAACGTTTGCAAATCTTCAAAGTGTCCGCCCTATTTATCCAAATAGGGTATGCAAGTAGTATAAAACGTGGTCACTGACTTTTTAAATTGAGTTACGGCTAGCTATTCTGCTTCATATACTAGAATAGTGTTAACGTGATTTGACAAAAAACTTTATACTTCCGTTCCATGTATACTTCTACCATTGAAAATTTTTCAGATTCCACTTGCAGCACATATTTATGAAATGTAGAAGCTTGTGAGCGAAGAAACCATAGCCAAACTTCAAAAAAATTAAGAATCACTGTGGGACATTTTTCTTGAGAAAGAAAGTAACTGTGTAACGGTTTGCACATATCTAATAGTCTCTCTATCGAAGGTAACAGCGTTAACCATCTGCTTTTACTGTATACAGCTTTGGTATTCAACATTAAGAAACTCACATTGTTCAACTAGAATAGTATAAATGTAGAAATGGCCATAGATTTTCACAATAATGGCTTCTATGTCAATAGGAAAGTACTCTGCTGATGTTTCATTACAGTTATGAAGGGTATGAGCACAATTCCACCCCAACTAAAGGTCTTATAAGTAACTGCTGAACTTTCCGAAAGACGTTATTTTCTTGCTGCGTCTCCAAAATTTCAATTTGTATTGTCAGCGCACTTTGCCATTGCTTTTGTTGTTAATTCGTATTTGTCAATCGCTTTAATAATATATTCGGATATAATGTTTGAAGTTTCACCTAGAAGATCTTGAACCTCCAAAAGCCCTCGTCTTTAATAAAATATGTTACGAGTATAGGACAAATTCTTACGCTCCCGATTTGATTCTAACACATGAAAATTATTGTTAGAAGTATCTTTTTATTAGCTTACTAATGCAATCCATAGAACGACAGGATTGATTGTGGATCATGTTGTGGTATGACCAAGTACATTCAATCGCAGCGAATTTTTTTTTCTTCATTTTCAAATGTGTCCTTGCGAAAAAAAGACTCCACTTTGCTACTACTAGAAGCAGCAGTATCTGCCTTTATATGATTAAGTGTGGATAAGTGCTGAATAATATCCATTTTAAGCACGTTACATCACTATCTGAGGTTGTCCCTTTAATAAATGGGTATTCAATATCAAATCTTTATAAATGTACACTTTATTTTTGGAATTTTCAGATTTTCTGCCATCCTAGACACACACTACACTATAACGATTATTTATTTAAAAACTCTTATTTATCAAACTATTTACACTCGATTTATTTACACGCACCGGTATATTTATTTTCCACACGTACAAAACATCGTCGTAAGCAAACTCTTTTCGCGCTAGAACTAGTGATGTCATCCTACTGTGTCTTATCTGAAGGTCCCGCTATCTTTTTTTGCATTTTCTAGACTTTGAATTATTTCCTTCTAAACAATGAAACGAAACGAGACAAAAAGGTGACTTCTTTTATGAATACGAAACACTTACCTAATTTATTAAAATAATTACATACACAAAATGATATGTTTAAAAAAGTGACTGTCCCATATGATACCGCACGAATGGCCACCTTAGTTTAGGCCTGCAAACACTATTTTTGACATAAAATTTAAAATATGTTAAAAACAGTTACCTTAGGTATAGGAAACATGTTTGTAATTTTGCATAGTTCTTAAACTAACATATAGGGTGTTCAATTTAAAATAAACAAGACATCCCGTATAATTGTGTAAATTTAAATTTTAGAATGCAGTGGAATAGATTAAGAACAGGTTTCTAGTTGGGTATGTAGGGGATGTGATGCGATAGAGATTGGTAATCTCAACCTTAGACCTAAGGCGTAAATAGTGGTGTTAATCTGATCCTGTCTGTAAATAGTCTGGAACAACTTCATTTACAGATCCAGCATAGCTACATATGAATCCGGACATCACATAAAAAGTTTGGGGTTTCTTAAACGGAGGTGCACTGTTTCTATAAAACACAAAGAACACAGTTTAATCACCTTATTTTAAAGTAGTTACCTATATTACAGTTAGATCGGATTAATTAACTTTATTAACATTTTATATGTATTATACAATGTTATTAGTACACTATAAGAAATTGCCCTTATCTCAGTATGTTTATTACGAATTTTCTGTTTGTTTTAGTTATCCGATATGCCCTTAAAATATTTCACTGTATTTTCTTTACAGTCTGTATCAAGGAATGAAGTTGGAAAACATTTTGAACAGTAACTTAAAATTTCTTGAGAATAAATTTTACTGCAAACATTGTTTAGTGAATATATACAATAGAAAGCCATATTAGTCTAGGTACGCTTTTACCTTTTAGAACTTACAATACCCTAGACGAGACAAACAATTGTAAACAAATTTATTTGAAGTAAGTGAAAAGAAATGGATTTTAACAATTTATTGGTAGAGCATTTGTTGAAGTCATAAGCTGATGAGATTTTCTGGAACCTAATTTAGTTTCTGCAGCATGAAAACCGTTCTTTTTGAAATAGCTTCTTTATGATTATGATGAGAACGCAAAGCTGACGCACGTTAGTTTCAGATGTTGGAGGGTGTCAGCAAGCGATGAGATCTTTATAGGTTGGCTTAGAATGAGATGGCTGATGCCTACTATAAGAACAAGTGTGATTACATTCGCATCCCCGAGCTAAATATGCAGAATCGTATCTATCCTTTTTCTTTTCGCGTTTTTATTATTCGTTCTTTGTAATAAGGACTAAGTTTGATACAACAGTATTACTGTTATTCCTAATAAAATGTGATGTTTCCTAAAGAAGAGAAACATGAACATAAGAGATAAAATATTGCTTTAGTTTGTTAAATAAGAAATACACTTAAGTTTGTTTAACCATTAACAGTTTTAAATTGTTATTAAACAATTGCGAAATTTAGAATAATTAGCACATCAATTGGCATTCTAAAAAGAATTTTATAAAGTAGTAATCGTAGTTGACAGCAGTATCATCAAGAGAAAGTACGTAAGTAAAATTATAATAAGTAGTTTTAGTAAGAAATCATTAAGCTGAAACAGCAATCTTGATGTGAATTACAGTTCTACATTTAAAACATCTGTTAAAGGTTAGTCTACAAGATCAACCTGTACGTTCATTAAAGGTGTTTTCTGTTTATGTTTATACATTTTCTTTGATAATGATACATGTTGTATTAAAACGCGTTTAAAATAAATAATTACCTAAGAAGTTGAGGAATTGTATTGTATTTAAAACATTAATGCTATTAAGGACAGAATTCCACGAAGTAAGGTTAAAGGACATAATTGTAACACAGAATCTTTGTCAGAAAAACAAACCAAATTACATAAGTAGCTTGTGATTAAATCATGGAGGAGCAAGTCAAAATGTATGGTTTAACCAAGAATGCTTAAAGAAAAAAGTGCTATCTACTTACATTAACGTGTTTACTAGAACTAAAAATTCGATAACCGAGAGGTTAATGAACAACGGTGAAAGAAGAAGCTGGCTTCAAAAAGATGAAAAGCCGTTTCGAATTAGAGGCAACCTGCATGTTTATTTAAAGGTACCTGATTTTAAAATTTTATGTAAAATACATAATATTGAATTTAATATATTTGACAATAACGCTACATCAAACATAAAGAATACATCACACAAAGGAATACATTTCCAAAACTTATCATCAAAATGGAACTGACATAAATAACAACAATCTGTACAATTCCTTAACACAGGTTTTAAGAATTGCCCTTTTGCTGTATTCACTAACAAAATTAAAGCGATTTTAGTAGAATAATGCGAAACTCATCTTAGTTAAGGATAAAATTAACAAAAAAAATTAGCCATTATTTCAACAGAAAGTTAATGATTTTATTATTAACAAAAATTTAGAAATTTGAAATAGAGGCGCTACAACAAAATTCCAAAAAGATGTGGAACAAAATTTGCAAAACAACAAATTTTATACAAGAACCCACAAATACCAAAACTATACGGTCTCATTAAAATCCACAAACCAAATATGCCCATTAGACCAGCAGTGTCTTACATACAAGCATCTAATCATGTCTTAGCACACTTTAACGCACAAATCAAAACATTCTATTAACAATTCTTTAGAACTAATTTAAGTTTTAAGTTTTGGTGTTACTAGTATGTTTTCCAAAATACTACCTCAATTATACATGCTTTTATTTTGTATTTAATAATAATGTTGCATTAGCTACAAGAATCGAGATAATTCAATTATTTGATCAATATGGTAATCAAAATCTTTTCGCATTTATCTCCAAAGGAATGGTTTACATATGGGCAGTCCAATTTCGCGCATGTCAGCTAATATCGTTATGGATGATATATTTTTAAATTAAATTTTACTGACAAGACTGTATTTTGGTTTTGTTATGTTGATGATATCTTATCATGTTTACAGAGTTAATGGAGTTGTGCTAACACGATCTGCCTAGCATTCAGGAGTCTTTCCATGGGGTTTCCCCTACACAAATAGCGACACGGTCATTTTGTACAGGCAAACCAGGTGCGGCTATTTAGGCGAATTCTGGGGTAGTATCTTGCACTCAGAACCCTAACTCCGTTCCTTTTGATCCTGTCCCGACCGCTCCTATCCTTAATCCCACTACGCATACATACTTAATGCATGTATGTTGGGAATCCATGATTGTGGCTAAAGCTCAAGCAGCCCGCCCTCCCCCTTGGGAAGATAATGAAACACGTGGCCTTTTCTTTCCTTTTCAATAGCACGTTCTGACAGTTTATCAGATTTTATTGAGAAAGAACAAAATAGAGCCATTAATTTTCTAGATTAATACATCAAAATTAATGCACTGAACACCCCCACATGTAGACACTATAATTACAAACGATTCATGTCACCATACAACACGTAAGTTGCTTGCATATTGATCATTAGTACACAGATCAATATCGCTACCATTAAATCAAACAAGAAAAATTTCAATTATAACACAAATTGTACAAGCAAATGATTACACTAACACCAATGCTCTTAAATTTTTATTTAATGCCAAAGATTCAACTAATAGTCTGGGTGCCAAATGTCTAATTGTAGGGTAACCTTGTTTTGAGGTATGAATAAAATGTTTTCACTGTTTTTGAATGTTTCTGATATGTGGATTTCAGATCCGATTGATGCCACTCTGCCAGAGTTGAGCATTTTGAGTAATTCAAGATGGCGTCCAAGATGGCTGCCAAAATATTGATCTACGTTTTTTTTTAAGCAATATTGTCATGTGATATATCATTTTATGTGTTTTTTAGGTTGGGTGAAAAATAAATAATAGCGGGGTTACATACAAACCTTTATTGAAAAAACATTATAGATAATATAGTTAAAACAATAGTTAAATTTCTCACGTTGTTATCTAAGATCAAGATAAAACAGTTGAGTACAAATCACACTAAAATTCATCTTCACTGTCACTGTCATTTAATGACTGACTTATTTTGGTAGTTGCATTACAGCACTTTTTTCCTTCATGTAAGCATTGACACATTAAGCTACATGAAATGTTATTTGCCCGACAGCTACATCTTATTGTTATGCAGGGTTGATCAGATCGGCATGAACACATTGTCATTGCTGTTATGTAGTTTGGTGCAATTGGAATATTTTGTGGAATGGCAATGGGAATAAGCTCTTTGTTCGCTTCATCCCTTTGCCAGCCTAATGATGTTGGATCTGGGCCAAGTGATAATGGACTGTTTGCAGATAACCACAAAATACTTTGAAGGTGTGCTCGCTTTACATTTTCGGCAAAACATTCCTTAGTGGGTGGTAATGAAGCAAATGAAGGAGCTCACTTATGTCATATCAATAGCACCTTCAATTCCATAACAAGAAGCAATAAATGTTGTGCATTCATCTATTATCTCTGCCGTACAGCTGCCTTCATGGTCCAATTTCCGTAACTGTTTACCAGCCTGAAGACACTTAAGAACTGTTTTCTTTTCTATCCCATGGATTGGGGCTACAGAATCAAAGCCAGACAAGGCATGAGCAGCTGGCAAACGTGTAATTATATCCTTGTGCTTTGAAGCTGTATCTTTGATGTAAACTGATGACCTTCCTGGTTTTAGCGATACCATGCAGACTTCATTTTTCCTTTCTAACAGATGGTTGTTTTCGTTGTTTGACAGCGTTTTATTTTGTGGCGGGAGTGGTGTCGTTTCAGTAAGAATAAACTTTCTTGACACTTTATTTCCGCGACTCGCTCTTGTTGCACTCATGATGCTATAGTCATAGTATCTGTCAAACACCAGGTGAACATGGGCATCTTTTAGCTTGTCAATGATCTCTTCCAGGAAGTTATTTAGGAAGTCATTCACAGACTCTCCTACTGGCCAATGCACAACCCACAATAATGCACAAACGTCAATAATTATTAGTGAAGGTGGATTACTTCTTCTGACTGACTGCAACACACTCATAGTGTTCATTAAAACAGACTTACCAACAGCCTCTCTCATGTTTCCGTCGTCTTTAAACATAGATGGGGGCACAGAACAAGTTATATTTTAACATCAGTCATTTTATGTCTCTGTTTGCTTGGACGCAATGATTTTAGAGTACAAAAGTGAAGGGTCCATCTGCATTGGAGTTTTAATTTTACCCCTTCTTTATCCTCACTCATGAAACAACAAATTTTTAAGAGTATCATGAAATCCACTTGGGAGGCTTTCTTGAAACTCATGCACAATTACCTTAGCCATTTCATAAGCTTTGTCCACATTAATTGCTTTGGCTGATACTACCTTCCCAGATACATTGTTTACCAATCCTTGAGGATGCTCTAATGGATTTAAGGGCTGAGTACATAGTTCCAGTTTTTTCCTTAGCTTGTCCCTATCTACAGCATCACGACTAATTCTTCTGTTGCTTTCTTCTTTGTGTACATGTATTGTGCCAGATTCCCCGTGTTCCCTCATTTTACAAAGTTCACTTGAAAGTTGGCTGGTCACGTGTATACTTAATGCCCAACGTTTTACGCCTGCTGTATTAAGCGCTAAGCCTGTCAAACAATTTCCTCTTTCACCATGTCCGTATCCCATAAATGTGCTTTCAATCATCATATCCGACTATATTGCATTCCAATAGCCATTTCTATGTCTCATTACATGCTCTCCTTTCAAAAAATGATCTAGACAATCACGTGGCATCTGCTTCATATGCATTACATAAACAGAGGAATAACGTAAATAGTTCCAATGCCCAGCAGCAGCAAAGTAGGGTAACATTCCTTGTACACACCAAAGATGAAGGAACCAATCTGCTTCCCTTTCTGCTCTCACATAACTCATCGTTAGTAGAACTGGTTTAATAAAATTGTATACCCACAAACGAGTAGTTCGGCTATGGGTGCATTTTTCATCTAAGTTCTCAAAATTGTTGATGGCATTGTCTTCAAGAACTGGTCAGCACTTCTTCTGCCAGAAGCCGTAATGCTCGCTATTCTGAGGAAACTTTTGGCCTTTTAACATTTTTAGCACACCAGCAAATGCACACTCAAGAATTTCTGCCATCACACTCCCAGCCATGAGTGAACCTATGCACCCGATAAAAGACATCAATATATGCATCCCACCAAGACGAGGAACAAAGTTAGAAAACTTTTCGGGTCATTCCATATAATATCCACAACTACTTTGTTTTATATATATATATATATATTAATTAGATCTGCTGTGAATACTACGAATGACTGACCACACTCATTGGTTAATCTCTGTGCTTCCAACATGCATGTTAAAACTGTGTCATGATCAGTTGGGGGCAGATCAATTAATGGTAAATACATTACTTGTGTAGCATTCCCCAAGTCATGTATTGATTCTCGATGTAATCTTGTGTTGAAACCATTATACTCTGGAGTGTCTGGACTCTTGGCAACCAACTTTCGAAAGTTAAAGTCTATTCTCTTCGTGCATTCACAACTGAACACTTTTTAACAACTTTTGAAGCTAATACTTTCAACTGGGGTATTCCTTCATTTGGCAAAGAGAGTGATGGCATAGGTACTTTCTTTGGTCCTTTGTACCTTTCAATTGTAACGTCGGGCTCTGGAGAAACAGTAACTTCATTTTTTTGGTATTCTGGTTATTATCATTACTTCCTGTTCTGTATTTACAATGTCTTGTTGACTCTTTGTGAGGATTCATTCCCATTGCGTGAGTTTGCTGTAGTTCATTTTCTGAGCAAATAGCAGCATCAAAATTGTCTCCAACAACTTGTTTAAGACTATTTCCTTCTTGAAAAGTTGGCACTGCAAGCTTAAATTCATCATAGGTCGTTGTGATCATGAAATGGCTAAGTTCTTCAATGAGTGACTTTTTCTTTAGAAGGTTGGAGAACGCAACTTGAAGTTGAACTGTGGCTTTTTTTAAGGAACTTGCAACAATAATACCTATAGCAAGTGCTGCTAGGTTGGGTATTTTTAATTCATTAAGGAGATGCAAGAGTGTTTCACTACATTCACGACTAACTGTGGTGGTGTCGATTTTAACATGGTATTAGATTTATCTGCCTTCAAAGTTTCCTTTCTTATTATGGATGCCAATGGTTTCACGTGTTCAGATACGATGTCTTAGTCATTTTCTGTGCTTATCAGGGTTGTCGTACAATGTTTTTGAAATAAAACAAGACTCGCAATCCCTGGTGATGACCAAACAAGTAACTCTTTACAGAAATAATCTTGCAGCGTTTCAGCAAATGTCCTTCTAGAAAGAATACTCCCGCCGAAACTCAAATATAAACTGTGCAGTTCAACGCTATTCCATGTTTGATCACTGTTTTCAACCATTTCTTGTGTGACTTCGTTAAAAGCAATATCATCATCTTTTAACTCATCAGAAGATTTCTTTTTTGCAGCCTTTATGTTACGGTCACTTGTAAACAATTTGTGGAATTTCCAGTGATACATTGCATCTGCTGCATGTAAATCACTTGTGGCTCCCGAAACCCTTAACTGTACCTCCTCAGCCCATTTGTCATTTCTCTTATTGCACACGTCCAAAATTCCTGTCTTAAACACTACTGTCCTAACAGGAAAGTAAGGGTTACAGCTACATGGATCTACGCACTCTTCTCCACATAAAAAGCAGTTTCTTCTAAAATTAAAAGATTCTGGTTCTGAGCGCAACACTCTTTTACTTTGTAGCACGCATTCTTCTTTAGGAAGACTTCGTTTTAGGGCACGGTTTATGTGCGTTTTTGAAGTATAGGTTGACACACATGTCCGGTGGCAGTATACTACTAGGTTGGGGTTGGATGTAAAACACTGTTCCAATAACTCATGATACACATCTTTTCGCAGTTTGCTTGCTGATATTATCGATTCGATCCTTTTAGTAGAACATTTGTCCGTCTTTCATGGTTTACCACATTTGAAAAAACATTCCTCTTCTTCGTCAGTTAACATCTTGCATAAAAGGTGAACTCAGCTGTAATTTAGAAATAAAATTTTTTACATCCTTTGTAGATGAAATTTGACTTTATATTCATATTCCTTGACCTAAAAAACATATCAAATGATATCTTACATGTCAATATTGCTTGGAAAAACGTAGATCAATATTTTGGCAGCCATCTTGGACGCCATCTTGAATTACTCAAAATGCTCAACTCTGGCAGAGTGGCGTCAATCGGATCTGAAATCTACATATCATAAGCTACCAAAAACAGTCAAAACATTTTATTCATACCTCAAAACAAGCTTTTCAACATGGCACCCAGACCATAACGACATTTTTATGTCCGGTTATTATAAATTGAACTGCACAATCTGTAACTCTGTTTAGACTGGACAAATACTTAGGAATTTTGCTATTGGAAAGAAAGAATACATTAGATGTTACAAATATAAACAGACAGCAAATCAAATTGTGCAAAATGTGTAATTAGTAACTAATGACCTTATGGTCTAACAAAACAATATGAAATTTTTACACGTTTCTAATAATAATTAGATGTTTTTGAAGCATTAGAAATTTATAAATATAAACAGAAAGTACCTTAAACCCTTAACGTACGACGCTATTTTTACCTACGACGTGGTTAATTAAGGGACCCCCAGGGATTTTTTGCACTTATGTTAGGCGACGTGGGTTTATAAACATATATGCAACAAGATTTTAAAGATAATATATATTTTAGAAACCTAGATACATGCTACAAAATAGATTTTAAATCCAAAAAACAAAAAATACAAATTTATGTAACGCCACAAACACAAAAATCTTAAATAACATCTTACTAATAGATAAGAGCTTTAAATACTTACTACTGGTGTAAACTTAAAATAAAACGTATTTTGAAAAAGAAAAAATTAATATAATACAAGGATAAGAACGGAATAGGTTAGTATTATTCTTGCAAATGAGAAGTACACTTTACATTGGAGTATGTGAGCCTGTGAGTGGCACAAACAAATAGCTTGCACTTTATGTTAACTATTTTATCCGTTGCTCTTGGACATAAATGACATCTTCCACGTTTTATGTCATTGGTAGTAGTAGGCAGTTCGGGTTTTACTGGACTGTTTACTCCGCATGCAAATATTGCTCTGTACACATTAGGATTGTTTTTTAGGTTAAGAATTCGGCGTTCCATGTTGGTTAGCTAACTGTTTTCCTTGTTGAAGATTTTTTGGTATAATCAGGGTTTTTGGGAACATATATGACAAAGCTATTCAAGACAACAATATCAATAAGGTTCATACATAACGAAAAGGCCAGCGGGCGGTACGACGAGAGCAAGTATATTCGCCTATCATTTTCACGACATAATTTACAGCCCCTTTAGTTTCGTTATAATTTAATATCATGATAGGTTTTTTGGACTCATGTTGAGAAACAGATGAATCTTCATGCTGGGTACATAAAACATGAACTAATTCATTTTTCTTCGGCCTATAGGTCACCATAATAGTTTTGTCAGAAAACACAAATTCCGATGAGTAAACTGCTCTTCCTTTTGCTATATTTAACTGTCTTGGCGTGTCTGGTTTATTTTTAAAAAATAAAAACGCCATTAAACGCATTGAGATCAACTACATCAATGTTTGTCCAGGTTTTTTGTTGTTCAGGATGTGTAGCATTATGTAGGTCATAAACGCAAAATCATTGGCGTGCATAGAATTGTTCTAGGGGGTTCGGTTTATGAGTAATAATATAAGCTTGAATTTTTATAAATAGAAATCATAGTGTTCTTGGCAACCATCAGCTGCAGTTCTTTCTTAGCTTTTCAAAAATTAAATATAAACATTCCTGAATAACGTCTTCCAAACGCTATTTTTCAACAAGACGGTGTCCCAACCCGTAATGCTTTGGCAGTGAGGAATTACTTAGGAAACCGTTACCCAGAATGTTGGATTGCAACACTCGGTTCGGTGTCATGGCGCTACGATCTCCAGATCTGTCAATACCGAATTTCTTCCTATGGTGTTTTTTGAAAAACATAATTTTTCAAAACCGCCATAATACTGAACCGAATGTTGCAATCCAACGATTTTGGAAACGGTTTTCTAAGTAATTCTTTAATGCTAAAGCATTATGGGCTGGGACGCCGTCTTGTTGAAAAATATTTGGAACATGTTATGCAGGAAAGTATATATTTATATTGTTGAACAGTTAAGAAAGAATTGCAGCTGATGGTTGCCAAGCCAACTATGATTCCCTTTTAAAAAATGTAAGTTCATATTATTACCCAAAAACCGCACCCCCAGGTCACTGAGTTCGCAATATATAGGCACCGTTGACGAAATTATATCGGTATAATAGTACTAAGCGAGGTGTAAGACATTAAAAAAAGTGCAGGAATATCGAAGTTTGGCTAGAGGCCGAAAACAATAGAAGATAAGAAATTTTCGATTTTCCCATGAAATCTAGGCCAACAAAGTAGTAGGTGAATGTAAAACCTGCAACCCTCTATCTTGGGTAATAACAACGGTATCTTCAAAAAACGACTAAAACAATGAAATCGGGACACACGGTACTTACTTGTACAATGTACATTGAACATAAAGTTAAAATATTATATGGGAGCGATCCTGTCAATAACTTGATTTCTTGACAACACAAAACGAATTAACTCGAAAGACGAACTGAAAAAATCCATCGAACTGCGTTCTCCCGTGTAATAGGAGATGTTTCTGATAACGACACTACTATCATCAACCTTAAAATAACATAAAAAATCCAAACTCTTTGTTTTCAATCAAAAAATCTTATCGACAAGAAGGTGACGGTCTGACGGATATAATTAATTTTGTAAAAGATGTACCATACAATGTAATAAATTTTATAGTTATAAATAGTTTTATATGATGCAATCTCAAATTTATTTAACAAAATTCACCAAATTTAAAATGACGCAAACAGGGTTTCATTGCCTTCGATACTAATCTGTAAAACACATTTTAATTCTTAAACCATAGCTTAATAACTGAAACGCGTGCGACGTTTTTAATTATAGGTGGTACGGGGGTGTTTTGTTTGTTAGTTAACTTTACGTAATAAATCGCTTTTAAAATTAATGGTTCTAAATTATTACGGGCAAAATGGCAGTAAATCGGGGAAGAATAAGAAAAAATGGGCGTATAAATTGGACGTAATACGTAAAACAATAAGGAAAGTAATAAATCATATGGGCGCCAGTGCATTGATACAGATAAAACACGCAATTTTGTAAAATCTAATAGTTAAACAGGGTTAACACTTTAGGTTCAATTCTCCAAAATTATGTACTTTAGTACCTTAATTCTAATAAACACCTTAAGTGAATAATAGTAACGTCTAAAACATAAATTTGACAAATTTTGTTGGAATTTTAGTATACAGTAATCAGCCATAAGAAATATAAAAGAATATAATGAAATGAAGTACAGGTGGGTACACTTTAATATCATTCGCCTAAACGGCTTTAGTGCGAAACTAAACACTAGAAAGCGTATTCATCCGCCTGACAAGATACCATGTATGAAAGTATTTATCTTACGTTTACAACAATTAACCACTCGGATTCTCCTCTTTCCTTTGCACAGCGGTCAATTGACGCTCTTACGGATCGGTGGAAGCCACTTTTGGATCTTCCAGACGCCGCTTCCCACACAGCCTTTCAGTCGTCAACTTTCAACGAACCGTTTATTTCTGAATTATACTAACGCAAATTTAGATTTATATATATATATATATATATATATATATATATATATTTATATACTAATTTATTTTAAAAATTTTTTTATTTGGGCCTTTTATACAATTTTATAAAAGCAAAAAATTTTAAAATTACAAGCATCTTTCCCATTTTCGGGACAGTTAATTATTCTGACTTTGATAAAACGAAAAACGGCGAAATTTTTTCCCAAAATGAACAAGCCTAACTTAACAATTCCCCGATAAAGATAAGCAAATCCATATATCCCAAACAGCGGCTTCGTTTAACTTTTTCTTTAACCACCGTAAAGAAGACTTAAAACATATTTCTAACCGATTTGAAAATTAGCTCAGATTAACCATTCACGGTCGGTAGTTTCTAACCTTGGTTATGCCGCTTAATGAGCAAGGTAAAACGGAGAGTTTCTGGAACCGAGTTGAAAATTACGTTGCCAGCATTAACTGCATCGTCACGGTAAAACGAGATGAGTTTCAACCGAGTTGGAAAATTACGTTGCCAGCATTAACTGCATCGTCAGGTCGAGATGAGTTTCTGGAACCGGTTGGAAAATTACGTGCCAGCATTAACTGCATCGTCAAGGTAAAAAAAATATTGAACGATTGTTTTCGTGCCAAACTTTAAAATCAAACTCAACGTTTAAAAACCCAATTTTCTTGAAAATTTAAAAAATTCCCGTTCCGCCAAGTTTTAAACTGCAAATCGTTTCAAAAATTTTCAAAGAAAAATTTTATTAATTTAACCAAATAAACTTTCGTTGCTTAAAATGGAATCCAAACTACAAAATATTAAATTTAAAAACCACATTTTATCTCCCCTGAACCAATTAATTTGGAAACTTCTCATTTACCAAACAAGGGAAAATCTTCAATTACCTTTGGTTACAAAATTTTAATTTTAATTCCAAAGAAATAAAATTTATTAAATTATTTTTAACTTCAACTAAATAAAATTTTTAACAAATTGCTTAAAAATTTAAATATCCAAATTCCAAAAAAAAATTTAAAATTTTTTAATTTTCTCGGCAGCGTGGACCGGGAATTTTTGGAAATTCCAAATTCCTATTTAACAACAACGAGTTTTTTAATTTAATTGTTTAACCTTAATTTTCATTTAATAAAATTCAAAAATTGGCCAGTAAAAATTTGCAAATAAATTGTGTTTCCTTTAGGAATACCAAATTTAATAATTTTCTAAACACCAGGAACAAGACCTTCCTCCAACTACTAAATATTTAAAATCCTAAAGTTTAAAGAAAAAAGGATTTACGAATCTTATATTCTAAAATTATTCTGCATGCTGCCCCAAACTTGTTTCTTTTTTATCAACCGGCCGAAACATAACCAATTTCTTTACAAAACTTTACTTTTTTGAATAATAACTTTTTTAATTTCACAAACCAAAAATTAAAAAAGTGTACCAAATTTTTTTAAAATTTAAAAGCAAGATTTTAAAAATTCTTCTTTAAATAATAACCAAAACAAGTTAATAATTTTCTGGAACCTTTACAAAATGAAAAATCCATTTCTTTCACAACTACTCAATTTTTAAATCCTGAATTTTTCTAATTCCTTTAAATAATTCAAAAACGATTTACTTAAGTTAGAAAATTTCTTTCAAATAATATAATTTAAATACCATTTCTTTTTCAACGGGAATACAAACCACAAACAAAATCATTTTTTTATTAAAAACAAAAGGACAAAAAGGAAAAACATTTGTTCAATACTTTTTCAAAGAAGTAACCGATACCTTTTTTAGAAACGGAAAAAACAATTAACTGAAATTCACAATTTTTTAAAATAAAAAATTTTAAAAATTATCAGCAAATACCGCAGAAAAAAACACTTAAAATCAAC
>JARFJB010000921.1:665000-772500 GCA_036346205.1 Vesta saturnalis | reverse complement strand
TTCAAAAATTAATTATTGTTTTTTATCAGCAGCTTATATAACGTTTGTCGATGTATTTTAAAAGTCAATTTTTGCGTGTACGTTTGAAATGTAAATATAAATTTATATCATAGGGTCAGCGAGTAATTTTCTTCCTACCAAACGTTTTAATATTCTTTTGAAATAACCGATCAATGCTTTATGTAATGTCAATATGTAAACAGTAATGATGTTTGATAACGTTGAGATATCAAATTTTTTTTGGTTTTCACGTAGCTTCCAAAACCCTACATGGTAATGGGTTAACGTTAGGGCACCTCTAAAAGATTAAGCTTACATAAAAAATTGTAAATACAAATTTAAATTAAAAGTTTACCGTAGTAAAAGTTAAAAGTTTATTTATTTTCACCTTTTCCCCTTTTTATAACACCTAATAAGAACTACAGTATTCAAAGACAACGGCCTTAAATTCTTCAGAAATTTGTCCGGGTTATCTTTCCCGTGTGGTTCAATTACAAAAGTGTAGCGACGTAACCTAGCCATAACTTTGGTTTATATGTTGCTGTTTCCAATGCCTGTTCTAGATTCTGGGTGTATATGCCAGAGTGGGTGACAAAACCGACAGAGCGGGCGATGAATTGGTTTGACTTGTCAGTGTTACCAATTTGGTGTAAATTCTTTCGTGTTTTACTTAGGTAGTTCAACATTGGCTTGACAAGATGGTAGCACTACCGTCCCCGAAAGCTTATGCTTATGCAAAATCAGATTTTTGGAACATCCGGGTGGTAGTGTTAGATGTGTCTGTGTCTGTGTCTGTGTCTGTGTCTGTGTCTGTGTCTGTGTCTGTGTCTGTGTCTGTGTCTGTGCCTGTGCCTGTGTCGGTGTCTGTGTCTGTGTCTGTGTCTGTGTCTGTGTCTGTGTCTGTGTCTGTGTCTGTCTGTGCCTGTGTCTGTGTCTGTGCCTGTGCCTGTGCCTGTGCCTGTGCCTGCGTCGAGTCTGTGTCTGTGCCTGTGCCTGTACCTGTGTCTGTGTCTGTGTCTGTGTCTGTCTCTGTCTCTGTGTCTGTGTCTGTGTCTGTGTCTGTGTCTGTGTCTGTGTCTGTGTCTGTGTCTGTGTCTGTGTCTGTGTCTGTGTCTGTGTCTGCGTCTGCGTCTGCGTCTGCGTCTGCGTCTGCGTCTGCGTCTGCGTCTGCGTCTGCGCCTGTGTCGGTGTCTGTGTCTGTCTGTGTCTGTGTCTGTGTCTGTGTCTGTGTCTGTGTCGTGTCCGTGTCCGTGTCCGTGTCCGTCCGTGTCCGTTCTGTGTCCTGTGTCCTGTGCCTCCGTGTCCGTGTCCGTGCCCTGTGTCCGTGTCCGTGCCTGTGTCTGTGTCTGTGTCTGTGTCTGTGTCTGTGTCTGTGTCTGTGTCTGTGTCTGTGTCTGTGTCTGTGCCTGTGCCTGCTGTCTGTGTCTGTGTCTGTGTCTGTGTCTGTGCCTGTGCCTGTGTCTGTGTTGGTGTCTGTGCCTGTGCCTGTGTCTGTGTCTGTGTCTGTGTCTGTGTCTGTGTGTCTGTGTCTGTGTCTGTGTCTGTGTGTATGCGTCTGCGTCTGGTCTGCGTCTGCGTCTGCGTCTGCGTCTGCGTCTGCGTCTGCGTCTGCGTCTGCGTCTGCGTCTGCGTCTGCGTCTGCGTCTGGTGTGTCTGTGTCTGTGTCTGTCTGTGTCTGTGTCTGTGTCTGTGTCTGTGTCTGTGTCTGTGTCTGTCTGTCTGTGCCTGTGCCTGTGCCTGTGCCTGTGCCTGTGTCTGTCTCTGTGCCTGTGTCGGTGTCTGTGTCGGTGTCTGTGCCTGTGTCTGTGTCTGTGTCTGTGTCTGTGTCTGTGTCTGTGTCTGTGTCGTGTCTGTGTCGGTGTCTGTGCCTGTGCGTCTGCGTTGTGTCTGTGTCTGTGTCTGTCTGTGTCTGTGACTGTGTCTGTGTCTGTGTCTGTGTCTGTGCCTGTGCCTGTGCCTGTGCCTGTGCCTGTGCCTGTGCCTGTGCCTGTGCCTGTGCCTGTGCCTGTGCCTGTGCCTGTGCCTGTGTCTGTGTCTGTGCCTGTGTCTGTGTCTGTGTCTGTGTCTGTGCCTGTGTCTGTGTCTGTGTCTGTGTCTGTGTCTGTGTCGGTGTCTGTGTCTGTGTCTGTGCCTGTGTCTGTGTCTGTGTCTGTGTCTGTGTCTGTGTCTGTGTCTGTGTCTGTGTCTGTGTCTGTGTCTGTGTCTGTGTCTGTGTCTGTGTCTGTGTCTGGGTCTGTGTCTGTGTCTGTGTCTGTGTCTGTGTCTGTGTCTGTGTCTGTGTACTGTGTCTGTGCCTGTGCCTGTGTCTGTGCCTGTGTCTGTGTCTGTGTCTGTGTCTGTGTCTGTGTCTGTGTCTGTGTCTGTGTCTGTGTCTGTGTCTGTGTCTGTGTCTGTGCCTGTGTCTGTGTCTGTGTCTGTGTCTGTGTCTGTGTCTGTGTCTGTCTGTGCCTGTGTCTGTGTCTGTGCCTGTGCCTGTGCCTGTGCATATGCCTGTGCCGGAGTTTGTGTCTGTGTCTGTGTCTGTGTCTGTGTCTGTGTCTGTGTCTGTGTCTGTCTCTGTCTCTGTGTCTGTGTCTGTGTCTGTGTCTGTGTCTGTGTCTGTGTCTGTGTCTGTGTCTGTGTCTGTGTCTGTGTCTGTGTCTGTGTCTGTGTCTGCGTCTGCGTCTGCGTCTGCGTCTGCGTCTGCGTCTGCGTCTGCGTCTGCGTCTGCGTCTGTGCCTGTGTCTGTGTCTGTGTCTGTGTCTGTGTCTGTGTCTGTGTCTGTGTCCGTGTCCGTGTCCGTGTCCGTGTCCGTGTCCGTGTCCGTGTCCGTGTCCGTGTCAGTGTCAGTGTCCGTGTCCGTGTCCGTGTCCGTGTCCGTGTCCGTGTCTGTGTCTGTGTCTGTGTCTGTGTCTGTGTCTGTGTCTGTGTCTGTGTCTGTGTCTGTGTCTGTGTCTGTGTCTGTGCCTGTGCCTGTGCCTGTGTCTGTGTCTGTGTCTGTGTCTGTGTCTGTCCCTGTGCCTGTGCCTGTGTTGGTGTCTGTGCCTGTGCCTGTGTCTGTGTCTGTGTCTGTGTTTGTGTCTGTGTCTGTGTCTGTGTCTGTGTCTGTGTCTGTGTATGCGTCTGCGTCTGCGTCTGCGTCTGCGTCTGCGTCTGCGTCTGCGTCTGCGTCTGCGTCTGCGTCTGCGTCTGCGTCTGCGTCTGCGTCTGCGTCTGCGTCTGCGTCTGCGTCTGCGTCTGCGTCTGCGTCTGCGTCTGCGTCTGCGTCTGCGTCTGCGTCTGTGTCTGTGTCTGTGTCTGTCTGTGTCTGTGTCTGTGTCTGTGTCTGTGTCTGTGTCTGTGTCTGTGTCTGTGTCTGTGCCTGTGCCTGTGCCGGTGCCTGTGCCTGTGCCTGTGTCTGTCTCTGTGCCTGTGCCTGTGTCTGTGTCTGTGTCTGTGCCTGTGCCTGTGCATGTGCTTGTGTCTGTGTCTGTGTCTGTGTCTGTGTCGGTGTCTGTGTCGGTGTCTGTGCCTGTGCGTCTGCGTATGTGTCTGTGTCTGTGTCTGTCTGTGTCTGTGTCTGTGTCTGTGTCTGTGTCTGTGCCTGTGCCTGTGCCTGTGCCTGTGCCTGTGCCTGTGCCTGTGCCTGTGCCTGTGCCTGTGCCTGTGTCTGTGTCTGTGCCTGTGTCTGTGTCTGTGTCTGTGTCTGTGTCTGTGTCTGTGTCTGTGTCTGTGTCTGTGTCTGTGTCTGTGTCTGTGTCTGTGTCTGTGCCTGTGTTTGTGTCTGTGTCTGTGTCTGTGTCTGTGTCTGTGTCTGTGTCTGTGTCTGTGTCTGTGTCTGTGTCTGTGTCTGTGTCTGTGTCTGTGTCTGTGTCTGTGTCTGTGTCTGTGTCTGTGTCTGTGTCTGGGTCTGTGTCTGTGTCTGTGTCTGTGTCTGTGTCTGTGTCTGTGTCTGTGTCTGTGTCTGTGCCTGTGTCCTGTCTGCCTGTGTCTGTGTCTGTGTCTGTGTCTGTGTCTGTGTCTGTGTCCGTGTCCGTGTCTGTGTCTGTGTCTCTGTCTGAATGTGTACGAATGTCTGACATACGTTTTTAGAGTGAAGATAAATAATATGAACCAGAAATACAATTATACCTCGTGGGTCAATAAACCCACTTAAGGTTGCAACATTTTTAAATAATTAATATATTTAATTTGGTTTTCCTAATTTGTTATTAAAAGAGTGTTTTCTCGTAGAAACTCGAAAAAACACTGGCTTAATTTTTTTAATATTTTATTAATTAATTAATTCGTTTATTTTTTTTTCTCGAAAATAGTTCATTTTATCGATATTAAACAAGTATACTTTTTTTTTTGGTAAAGGTTCAATCTACCCAAAAATATTCTTTTTAGATCTTTATCATACAGGGTGTTAAAAATTTAGGCGTGAAGGTGTACAACTTAGTCCATCCCTGGTAAAATAAACAAGCTAAGTATGTTTCAAGGATACTATTTTGAAAGACCCTTGCTGGTGGCCATCATATTGAAATTTTATTATGTCAAGTACTTTAAAAGTTATTCAAGAAAAACTTATTCCCAACGGCATCCTTTAGGGGCTCACATCTCCGTAGGGAGGGTCTGGAGGAAAAAAATTTATAGGAAGTTGTCATGTTATTTTTTCGTCTTATATCTGAATCCGTGAGATTTCTCACATTTTTCCGGATACTTTGTATATCCCTTACGTATGTTGAATAAAGTAGCTTCTTGGTTTCAACGATTGTATTGTTTGCTGTTTTATTGCGTTTCATCACTTTATTAGCGACTTGTTGAATTACCTTGAAAAGATACCCACTTTGTTGTAGTATTTTGGGTAAATTACTAAGTAATTTGAGTCTAAATTAGTCATCTGTTAAGCGAAATGACCTGACTGTTAAAGAATTAATTTGCTACGTAAATGGAATGGATGGTGTTGTGAATGAGCATTAAGATAGCGATTAGCATGTGTTTTCTTTTTGAATAAGGTGTAGTTAAATGTGTTGTTATGTTTGGTTACTAAAATATCTAGAAATGGTAATAAATGATAGTTTTCAATTTCCGTTGTGAATTTGCTATTTGGATGTGTGTTATTAAGATCGCGTAAAAAATTATTTAAAGTATTTAACCTATGGGGTCACACAACAATCGTTCGTCTACATAACGGTATCTGCGTTTAGGTTTCAGTGGAGAAAATCATTGTTTATTAATTAAATAGAAACTATAAAATAAAGTCTCAAATTCGGAATATGACCCGATTTTTATCAAATTTTTCCACGGCCCGAGTTCGAGGAGATAAGAAACGTGACATTTTGTGTTTTTCAAGGCAGCGTTGCCGTTTCACAAGTGAACCACGTGTCCTAACGGGGCACATCCACTGCCGCTTATTCCACTTTCGTTTCATTTATAATTTTTGAGTTGTAGGGCAAAATATGAAATCGAAAAATTGCAAAATTGTCAATTTTTTTTAACTACCTCCGTTGGAATTTTAACGTGATTTTTTTTTATTTTTATTTATGGTGACTAGTTCTACCACAGTGTATTTTTTCTTTTCGAAATAACGCTTAGAACATCTTTTTTTTTTTTAAATTCCACAGATTTTTAAGATTTTGAACCGTTCGAAATATTTTCGAACTATGTATCGATTTACTATACTTTGGCCTCGAAAATAGGACTCGTGGTCAAAGTTGAAAAGTCGAACATTTCGACTTCCAATTCGAATTTTTACGTTTTTCGAACTAATAGAGTTCGAATTTCGAAAAACAACAGAGATGAAAAATTTTGAGTTATCAAGACGAGTACGATGGATTTTTTCGTTTTTAATCTGAGAGGTATTGCTGAGATAACAAAACCGACGTCTGGCGTAGTGTGGCGTTGAAACTCTCGATACATACGGTTTAAACGAACGACGTTTTCCTTTGTTGGACGATGTAAATATTTTTACCATTTGCTATCGAACAAACACTCCTCGAATCGAAAATGGTACGTATCCTGTGTATTTATATGGGGTATAGGCGCATAAATGGATAGCGCTAATTAAATAGAAACTATAAAATAAACTCTCAAATTCGGAATATGACCCGATTTTTATCAAATTTTTCACACGGCCCTAGTTCGACGAGACAAAAACGTGCCGTGTACCGTTTCCACGGAAAACTCGCATTCGGTGGTACCCTCCGAGAATGCCACGGTCGCGTTTACGAATGATCGAAATAAAAATTCCGACGGCCCGACGAGTGGGTCGAGAGTTCGCGAGGACGGCGAAGTAGTGAGAGGATTAGGGCGTAATCACGTATTGTCTAAACTCTGTCGCACCACCCGAGGGGATGGAACACACACATCAATATATAATGAAGGTGTTTTTTCCACGCGCATGGATTCTGAGAAAATCGACTTCGCGCATCTCTTAATAACTTCGCAAGACGCACGAACGCACGCACGCAAGCGCGCGCGCACTCACAACGCACGCAGGCACGCACGCACGCACGCATACCACACACGCACACACACACACACACACACACACACTACACACACACACACACACTACAACACACACACCAACACACACACACACACACCACACAAAACCACCACACGCACAGACGCACACACACACGCACACACGAACACACGCACACACGCAAACACGCACACACGCACCAACGCACGCACGCACGCATTCAACCACCACGTGCACGCACGCACGCACACATCACACCACACACACGCAAACGCACACGGCGCACTCACGCACACGCACCGTACGCGCACGCGCACGCGCACACGCGCACGCACACGCACACGCACACGCCAACGCAAGCTGCACGCGCACGCGCACAAGCACACGCTAAAGCACACGCACACGCACACGCATACGCACACGCACACGCACACGCACACGCACACGCATGCACACGCACGCACAGCACACGCACACGCACACGCACACGCACACGCACACGCACACGCACACGCACACGCACACCCACACGCACACGCACACGCACACGCTCACGCACACGGACACGCACACGACACACGCACACGCACAACACCACATCACACACACACACACACACACACACGCACGCACGCACGCACGCACGCACGCACGCACGCACGCACGCACGCACGCACGCACGCACGCACGCACGCACGCACGCACGCGCACACGCACACGCACGCACGCACGCACGTACGCACGCACTCGCGCACGCGCGCACGCGCGCACGCACGCACGCACGCACGCACGCACGCACGCACGCACGCACGCACACACACACACACACACACACACACACACACACACACACACACACTGTTGTTTTCGCTCAATTCCATAGAAATTCATCAACATTATACATTTTAAATTTGATATCAAAAGTTTTCACCAAGTTAGTTGAATATTTAATTATTTTATAATGTTTTTTAATTTACATTATTTCTATTAGAATCTACTATAATTGAGCAAGATGGTATTTCATTACATAAACAGTTAAAATTGAAATATGTTTTAAATATTATTTTAATTTGAAATAGTTTCAATACAGTTTAATGTAAAAATATTCACTTTTGTTGCGTTACATTTTAAGCTGCTAATTAATAATTTTCAAAATTCCAAATTTTAAAATAACCATTCTGCCTAAAAACATACTTTTTAGTATAACTATGTACTTCTTGATTAACAGAATTATGTAAGCACTATTAAAATTACCTTAAAATGACACTGCAATGTAAATATGTTTATTCGTTTTCATTTCTTATTTAAATTTGTGTATTAATTAATTTTCTTTTATTGTATTTCAAGTATCTGATTTTAATTGTAATTATGTTATTTTTGAAACAGATTTTATTCGTGTTCGACACTGAAGTTAATAATGTTACTTATTAACATGTTTAAGTTGGCACTTACACTAATACCATTTTGATAACAATGCACGTCAAAAGTTGAATGCTTCCAAAAATATAGTTTGCCTGTTTAAATTTTTATTGACGATTCTTAACTGAGGTTAAGAATATTACTTAACAACATTTTTAAGTTGGTACTTACATTAATATCATTTTGGTAACATTGCACGTCAAAAAGTTGAATGCTTCCAAAAATATAGTTTGGCAACATTTATATTTTTGATTGACAATTGGTAAAGTCAGACACTGACGTTAAGAATGTTACTTATTAACATGTTTAAGTTGTAACTACATTAATATCATTTTAGTAACAGAGCACGTCAAAAGTTGAATGTTACAAAATATAGTTTGGCAACATTTAAATTTTTGATTAACAATTGGTAACGTCAGACACTGGCGTTAGAATGTTATTTAATAACATGTTTGTTGACCTACATTAATATCATTTTGGAAACATTGCACATCAAAAGTTGAATGCTTCCAAAATATAGTTCGACAATATTTAAATGTTTGATTGACGATTGGTCAGATACTGAGGTTAAGAATATTACTTATTAACATGTTTAAGTTGGCACTTAAAATAATATCATTTTGGTAACATTGCACTTCCAAGTGAATTTCTTTTTTGCAATTTTCATATTTTTCAATATTATATATAAACATTCAATCATAGTACAATGAAAATAAATATATATTCATTTTAATTAATTTTTACATCTATACCATTTTAAACAGAATATACATTATTTTCGTTAAAATAAAATAACCACAATCAAATTACGTTCAGATGTATTCTAAAACGTGTTGAGACTTATATGATTTTAAATGCGTAGCATTTACATGTCCACGGACGACGAATTATTCTTCTAACTAAAAAAGCATAATTTTAGCATTTTTTAACAAATGAAAATTTTTTAAGAAAAATTTTACCTTTAAGTGAATATCATAACGATTATCAGGGTGTCGTGACCATAGCGCGGATTTAAGCTCCACGATAGTACTTGCCAATAATCAAATCAACGTCTTTAACTGATCAAACAAAGAAACAGCTAATTAAGAGAAAAAGTTCACGGATACCAAAATATGGACTATCAAAATTCTAAAGGAAATAATTGGCCATTAAGACCCATTGTAAGTGTGTTTTATTTAACAACACACGAACTTGCGCGATATCTTGCCAAAGAACTTCATGTTCAATGATAACTAATTTAGACGTAAATGATGTTTTAGTTAGTGTTGATGTTACCTCGTTATTTACAAAAGTTCTTATAGAAGAAACTATTTAAATTTTACAAACACACTCCATCAAACAAGATCTCATCAATTTAGTCAAACACTTTATGTATTCAACTTACGTCACATACCAAGGACAATTCTAGAAACAATTTGAAGCATGTCCAATCGGATCTCCTCTTTCAGTACCAATAGCTAACGTCTATATGGAATATTTCGAAAACCACGATGTAACCTTATCTCCTCTGAAACCTAAATGCTGGTATCGTTATGTAGAAGACACGTTTGTTGTATGGCTCCACGTGCTAAATACCTTAAATAATTTTTTACAACGTCATGGAAATTGAAAACAATCATCAATTACCATTTGTGGATATCCACCCATCAACTACGAGCATTACTAAGTCTTTAACAATCAGGTCAATTCGCTTAACAGATAACAAATTTAGACACAAAGTACTCAATAATTTATCTAAAATACTACAACAAAATCAGTATCATTTAAAGAGCAACCAAGAAACCAAGAAGCTGCTTACTTAACCATACATAAGGTTACAGCAAAGAAATCTTCCAAAACAGAATTCCCTATAATTTTTAAACCATATACAACTGTCCAACAATGTTAAAAATCCTAAAAATAAAATATATGGTGAGGATATGAGATTCCATGTAATGATTGTCATAGATTTTACAGAGGATAAACTAATAGGAAACTGAGCATAAGAGCACAATATTAATACTAACAGAATAAAATTAATTGCATCAGCACATACGTTGTAAGAAAGGACTATAACAATTTGAATAATAAATTTAAAAACGTTCCTCGGCTTTAAACAGACGTGATGATGGTTCTAGAATATCACCAATATGGAAACCTATAATACGACAAATTAAACCAAATAATAGGGATAACCATCTAACACTACCGAACACTTACCCAAACCCTTTCCAAACCATAAATACAGTAACAACAACCCGCAGCAGAACACAAATATTGCTAAATAGTGCTAATCAAGTGGATTGACATATATTGTCAATCAATATGTAAAATCTTGATAAATGCAGTAAAGACAAACTACCGAACCTTTGATTATCTATAAAAAGTTTTAATTTACTACATGTGCTTACATCCTGAAGTCTCATCATATGCAAATATTAATACTGGTGGAGGTCTAAATAGCAACACACTCACACACACACACACACACACACACACACACACGCACGCGCCCGCACACGTACCCACACACATACATTATAGACTAAAACTAAACAACAATTATTAGGATGAACTGCGTTTATGTAGCAATTATTTTGTACTAATTTGTATCACAAAAAATTTTATTGTACCTCCAGCCATTTGGTCAATAATCGTATCACTGCGGGCTTAATATATTGCTAGCAGGATCAATGATAAAGCTAAACAGAGATTAATGGGAAGACCGTTGTTTATTTAGTACTTATTCTATACTAATTTGTTTCACAAAATTAATTTTGTACTGTCAATCATTTGGTCAAAGTTGTGGCGCTGATCGCTTAACATATTGCTGGCAGGACCAAAGGCATTAATTAATAAGAAATAATTCTGCACCTGTACTAACCGAACCAAATACAAAACGAAACTATAATTAATGGGATGAACCATATTTTTTTAGTAAATACGGTAAAGTTCAGTATTAAAAAAGTAAGCGTTTGCGCATAATCACACTTCTGCACGTTTTATAAGCGGGCAGAACGAAATTTATTGGTATTGTAAAGCAGTTATTTGTGTAAGTAACGCTAAAAATTGAAAATTAGTTGCACGGGCGATAACATTTTACAAACCAGTATAATAGGTGCATATATGCCAGAGGGAATTGTATTGAAAAATAAAATTTAATTTTGAATCTAAGCAATTACCGTGATAGTGCGTTCCCTCATACGTAGCGAACGATTATGAAAACGATAACGACCGTGGTTATTAATATCAAATTTCATGATTATTAATAATAACTATTTACTCGTACCATAAATGGTCATAAATGAGTAGAACGGAGACACCTTAACTTTCACTTTTTGACCTTGGGGATTTCCCACGGCTGGCCGCGTGGGAGACCGTATTTTCCACCCTTATTTTTATGGTTTCTTTTCGGGGGCCTTTTTCAACCCCTTGATGGAATTTTCATCCCTAATTATGGTTTTTGACAGCAATTTTTTGTCGGCCTTATTTTATGGTTCCTTTTCGGAGGCCTTTTTCAGCCCTTGATTGAATTTTCAACTCATTTTGTTGTACTACGAGCTTTTGACAGCCAATCCTTTTTGTACTTGCTCATGTGAGGGGTGCATTTAGGGTTTGGTCTTTGGGTTGGTCTTGGGGTTGGTCCAGGCGTTGGTTTTGGATTTGGGGCTGGAGCTGGGTGACGGCTTCTTTTCGGGGAGCCTTTTCAACCCTAATTGAGGTCTATTAAATTTCACTGTCATTTTAAATTAATCTTAACACGCAATGCAAAAATTATTTAAAATTAATTACACGACACAGTAATCAGAATATTGTTTTCTAAACGAATATTAAAACTGGTTTCTTACTTTGAAATATCTTTAATCACCATCCTGTCGTTAAAATTGTTGTATATACACAGGTCCTCGGTACCCAAACACTTAATATTTTTAAAAAAGTATGTTGTTTGCACTAGCTGTAATTAAATCTATGCAACTAAATAAATAAATTAAGATTATAACTACGTTTTCTGCTGCACGTATAGGCACACTAATACTACTTTCTATGTTTTGACTTATGCTTAATTGATATAAAACTGGTTATCAAGTAAAAGTAATTTTTGGAAAGTAAATAAAATATTAGATGCTGTACATACACACAAAATTGTTTTATAGAAAACGAATTCATTATATAATCCTCACTAAAATATAACATAGAGTTAATTATAGTTGGTGTAATTATATAATACCAATAGTGAGTAGGATACTTTGTTTAATAATAAATGATAAAGATCATACATTTTTATAAAACGATTAAAAGAAAGAAATGACAGTAGGTATTACGTAACGCTTAATTAAAAAACAAAGTAATAAAATCTGTTTTTTATTTATCAGACTAGAATAGTAGGAAAACAAAAATTGGTTGCAGGATCGGTTTTTACGATAATTGCACACGATCTAGGTGCGTGACTTGGTAGTTGATTAGAAGCACACACAAGCCGAAACACATTCTTGTGATTGGGGATCGATTTCAAGCATCTCAACACTTGTGTCGCATACATCTTTGGAATTGATATGCACCCAGTCTTGCAATAGTAAGGCGTTTTCCTGTGTACACGTAGGCCCAAGGATGTTATGGTTTTGCTTCCTTTTTGAATTGTTTAATCGATGGACAACCAGTCTCGTCCAGGTTTACTATCGGTACTATCGGTAACCTTAAAAAGTGTTGTTTTTCGCTGCCCTTAACCTGACTTTTGTTAATGGGGCGCAACACTTTCATCAACTCCTCACGGAAATTGTTGTAGTATACCTGACCACCATTTCAGTCCCTGATAATTATCCTCCAAAAACTTTATCTGCTGTGATATGGATTTTGATGTAAAGTAACCTCGAGGTGGTTTTATCAGTATCAGCGATAAAATACCATGATCCGTAACCACGGCAACTTTTTTCGGTATGAATTCGTTGTTAACACCACTAAACCCTTGTATGTTCAAGTATGCGTCCATCTTATTTCAGTTGCTTCTGGATACTGAAGTTTTAATCTAGAGTTACCCTTTTAACAGCTACAATCCACGACGATGTTCCGATGTTTATCGATCTCGATCACGTTATCGAATTCTGCAACACAAACAGTTAACGGTTCAGTGAGCTTCTTCACCAAAGCCGACTTCCAGCCGAAGCGAGCCGTTTCTAACTAAATTCCAGTGCGTGCTAGCGTTTGCAGACAAGTCAGGTTAGATGTAGGCCATTAAACTGTATCCGTTGTAATCGCTTCTCGATATATCGTTGCCCTCATTCAAAAAATTAATACCAGTGCCAGAGAATAAGGTGTGATACGCCCTTACATATAAACCATTAGCTTTAAAGTCCGGCTGTAAGGCCTTTGAGGGAATTTGCTCACCGTCAATATATATCGACATGTAGTTGATACTGATGTGATGAAAATTGAACGGATTTGAGGCATAATCACCGTTGAAGGCTTTATTTGCTACAAAGTCTACGATGCATCGTTTAGGTAACTGACCTAGGAAAACATTATCCAATGATTTTCGCTATATGACCGCAGGTATAGCTAACACTTTTACGTCGGTCATTGTAACAGGGTATTTTGCAGCAGTTGTTTCTAAAGCTTTATCGTGTGCAATTAGAATAGTGGGATTGACTCGCATACGCTAAGGTAGCGTCCATAATTCGCGTCTTGTAAGTTGAAGCGTGAGCCGCCATTAGGCTAAAAGTACTTCTTGGTCGTACAAATTTGGTCTTTAGCTCAACACCGCTTATGAGAAACTTTTCTTGATTAAACAAATCCGAGTGCACGTGACCAATCATCTCAATCTGAGTGCTGGTCGCCGCAAGTGCTTGACGTTTTGAGAAACCGTTATTTCCGTTTCCCAGTGTATTCATCTGACCAGCTGTAACATTGCGCCATAAGGTACAACCTAGATGTGAACTCTTGGCCTCCTTTCCATAATTTATCAACGTTTCGATATAAGAGCGGTAGGCGTAAGTGTTGTTTGGTTGTGACACCATCTTCTGATTTAAGTAAACCTCCACTTGTGAGAAAAGCGAATGCATCCAATTGTTTACCGGTGCTACAACATCTGCATCAGTAAGTGCTGTATCGTCTTGCTTTAGAACTTTAGCTGTGATGTACAACATGGTCTGGATTAAATCTATGTAATCGTTTCCATTTCTGGGTAGTATAAACCCTATTGGGGCATCATTCATCTGCGTCGACGGTAAAGCGAAGAAATTCAATTCGGACTTGACGCATTCACACGACTGGTTATGTAGAAAAGTCATTATCTTAAAATATATGGTCGTAGGTAGGCGTCTTCTTCTTCTTAGCGACAGCTCTCAGTAGAGACTGGTTATTATCGGACAGGCGTACTCTTTTATACTCCGAATCCTCCATCATTTTGTCGATTTTCCCGTCGGCTTTACGCTTAAGACTTCTACCTGCCTCGTGAAATCTTTCTTGAAACGTATCCTTACCCTCTATGACGTCACCAAGAATATTGGCACCCGTTCTAAGAGCTTCTTACCCGATAGCCTTTGCACCAGACTTAAATAACGGTATTATACTTCTAAATATACCACCAAGCCAGCTTCCTATTCCGTGACCACGTTGATATGGTGCGCCTCTGTAGATGGATCCAATGCCGTTACCGGCCTGATTCATATAATATTGTTGATAAGGACAAACAATTATTGCACTCTCTTAAAGTGTAGCTTCAGACACGACGTCCCAAACTCGAATGGCATTGCTGCACCCGTATTTGTTTTTATATTAATCTCGATGTTTTCAAATTCCCGTGTCATCACGGGCATGTAGTGTGCAGGTGAAAACCACATCTTTATGGCTTCCGTAAGCATAGTTTTCTGAAGTAATATTTATTTTACGCACAAGCGGAGATAAAACATCGCCCACAATTGCAGTTCAACGATATCGCAATAAACAAACATTGGTATTGGTTCCATAGCTATGTTTTGGTACGGCCGATAACCCAGCTGTAAGGCTAAACGTTGTGAGAAACTGAATAGCGAGAGGGGGGTTTTTAATTTCGCAGTGGCGCGCTTAGTTAGGTTATGGTATTCGATTGTTAGCAATTTACTTATTAGCTCGTGATTATTTAGCTCACTGGAAATTTCTTCTATGATGGCATACTTCCCCGAGGCAAAACGTAACATACCAACCGTCATCGGTATAAATGGCTTTCTCGTTGTGTGTTGTTTGTGAAATGTGATGCAGCCTTTTTAATATCGTCTCTAACACATCCTCTTCTCCTGGGGGTGGGTCAGTTCTATAATAAATTAAATTATCTGTCGCACTTACAGCGGCAAAAGAACAAGGTTACTGAATTTCCGATATGCCTATAACCCACGATCCTGTTAATCTTACTCATTTTGGTAGTTGCGTAATAAATTTGAAGTTATATTGTCATAGAGCTATTGCTCAATAAGGTAAGATAAAACTCCATCTTTATATATTGCTCAACTGCGATGCTAGTACCCAGCTATTAAATTTGTCGCTGTATCCACGCCACTTGACCAGATATTGTTTATATCGTCCGCTACCCTTCTCTGCTAAAATCTTCTCGACTTTGAATAGAGTGTCTTTATCGACCGTAACAACTTGCAATTCTTCTTCGTAAAAGGTACCTTCAACAGGATCGTTATTAAGATCGATTATCCGGTAAACTGGTTGCCTTCTTTTTATCACTGCATTAATTGTAAAAACTTCCTCGCTCCAATTCATTTCATATCCCTTTTCAAAGGTGTACTTAGTTCTGGCGACTCTGACATGCTGACCGACTTATATTTAGGATGACGTGCAGTGCCTAAACCTTTCGCGTACAGGTTATTCCACACCTCTAAAATGTTTTCATCGTTTACAGCCGCAGGGGCCATCTTTATACTTGAATGAGGGCTATTGTTGTAAGCAGTCACCAGTTTTTGGAGTACATCGATATACCTGTAGGAATTTTTGTAAGTGAAATAACGCCACATCCTTGTTTTCAATGTTTTATTAAATCTTTCAACTACAGATGCTTTTACATCAGGGTTATTTGTTACATAGAAATTGATATTTTGTTTCTTGAAAAAGTTTTGTACACTGCCCGCCACAAACTCTTTGCCTTTATCCGTCTGTAGATTTGCCGGGGTATTATCACTTTCCTTAAAAATATCAGCGAATGCTTCAATTACAGATGCAGCTGTCTTCGTTTTAAGTGCCCAGGCACATTAATTACCGTTAGTATGTAGTTGTATCCATATTGTGCTGACTTAAATTTCGCATATCACAAAGATCCGCATGCCACAATTCGTAAAGGTTACTCACATTATATTTATTTCGTGGAAACTTTTTTCTGATAGGTTTATGCATCGTATAAGCTTCTTGCGCTTGCAGCCAATTTTTCACTTCACCACATTTTTATCTTTTACAACATTAGCTAAAAAAATTCCTCTTCTTTGAGACATTCTTCTCGGTGTTTTCCGCGATTCACTATCAGCATCGTAATTCTCACCTACGGGGGTCCGTTGAACGTAGGGTGATACAGTAACATAACGTCTTCGCGCATTTCTGATAAACTCTCGTGGTATATTTATCTCTTTAATGTACGTCGCAAACTGGCACATCCGTGTGGTTTTGTAGTTTTTCGCTTTCTTAACGTCTCGTGAACCAGATCGATAATGTTGGGATGCGGTATGATCTCTCCTTTTTATTGTGACAGTACCCCTTTTATCCCAAAACACATCACTGCTCGTATTCAGTATACGCAGGAAAGCCTCGCCTTTTCTCTTATATGAAGGTGGAAGTGTTGATACTATTTCGTCGTCCGCCAGCATCACCCCTGACTGTTATGCTAGCGGGTTGACGTAATTGATTGAAAAAATGCAGATATCTTTGAAGAACTTGATTGTATTGCTGCCATTTGCCATAATCAGTCATTTTGGTTTTTAAAACTTTATCCATATCGTTACCTAGCTGCGTTAAAATGTTTTTGTGTGACATCTGGTGCCTGTAATCGCTGTATAAATTCCAGCGGTGGAATAATCATCTTCTTCATGTTGTTGTTGTCCATGGTTATTGAAATAGATTACCCTGAATTCCCCGAGTAATGGTCCAAACAGAGTGGTAGAAATGCACCGCCTTTCTGTACAAGAAACTGTTCTCTTTTTATATATTCACCAATCGTCTTAAAGTCTGCTTATGCTGAGAGAGTCGTTGCTTATGATCAGCTGACAGAGGTACACGACTTTTAAAATGTTACGTGCACAGTCCAAAATACATTCCACCTGCCTACTATCCAGACATTTCAATAAAGCGTCACGTTGACTTTACTTAATCGGGCTAATGCACGCAGGATATCGGTGTTTTCGCTTAAAACGTCAACCATCATATATGATGTAATCTTTATGACTGTGGCTTAAACCCTTTTTCGCTACATGTACCCGGAAAATACCTTGAGGCCCGGAATATGTTTGTTCTATATCGCAGCACATCCAGTGTATTCTGTTTTAAATCGAATAATAAATATCGGTGGGTTTGAAGTAACATCTTGGTACGCTGCCTCTGTTACGTGGGTTTTAAATAAAATTATGTAGTCTGCATTGAGAGAAATATCCTCTGTCCGCGTCCTTGATGAAATATGTTTTGAGTTAAGAAAACACACTTAGGTATCCATGATGACAGCACTTTGTAAAATATCCACCACTGAATCGTTAGTTTCGCGCATTAGATCATCAATTATTATTAATACCGGTTTTTGCCGTCAAACTGCTCAATATCACGTAAACCCTTTTGAAATTCCACTGAGAGATCTTGAACAACGGCTGTCACTGCTGTAAAACCAGGTAATTTTTTCAAAAGCTTTATCGCAGGTAGTTTGAATATTTTTAGAAAATCTACAATGAAATACGATTTCCACAACCAGATGTCCCTGCTACTATTGCCGAAAAGGGTGCTTAAGCTGACCTCCATTTTGATGGCTAAACGATACCGAAGCGTTTTATAAAATTTATGATTTTTAACATTTATTATTACACAAGTATGCTACTCAATATTGGTATTATATAATTACACCAACTGTGATTAACTCTATGTTATATTTTAATGAAGATTTTATAATAAATATAATATTTATTTACATTCCAAAATTACTTTACTCGTTAACTAGTTTTATATCAACTAAGCATAAGTCAAAACATAGAAAGTGGTATTAGTGTGCCTATACGTGCACCAGAAAACGGTAGTTATAACCTTAATTTATTTAGTTGCACAGATTTAAATACAGATAGTGCAAACAACGTATCTTTATTAAAAATAATAGTTGTTTGGATACCGAGGACCTGTGTATATATAACAATTTTAACGAGAGCATGGTGGTTAAAGATATTTCAAAGGTAAGCAACCAGTTTTAATATTCGTTTAGAAAACAATATTCTGATTACTGTGTCGTAATTAACTTTAAATAATTTTTGCATTGCATTTGAGATTAATTTAAATGACAGTGAAATTTTATTATTAGAATACAACCCCAATGTATAAATAAATTTCGTATAGGTAAAAGATCACAATCTGTAGATAGAATTAAAAGAAATACAATTATGCAATCTCATTTGATAAAATAAAATGGGTCCTAAGACATATTAATAAACACAGTTTAAATAAAGATCTTCGATCAGAACACGTGCAATTGGCTAACCTCCAGGGTTGTACTGCTCTTAATATTACAAAAGGACCTTAATTAGGGTTGAAAAGGCCCTCGAAAAGAAGCCGTCACCCAGCCCCAGCCCCAAATCCAAGATCAACGCCTGGATCAACTCCAACCCAAGTCCAAGACCAACCCAAGCACAAGACCAACCCAAAGACCAAACCCTAAATATACCCCTCACGTGAGCAAGTACAAAAAAGGTTTGGCTGTCAAAAAGGCTCTTAGTACAACAAAAAGGTTGAAAATTCCATCAAGGACTGAAAAAGGCCTCCGAAAACAAACCATAAAATAAGACCGACAAAAAATTGCTGCAAAAAGACCATAATTAGGGATGAAAATTCCATCAAGGGATTGAAAAGGCCTCTAAAAGAAACCATAAAACTAAGGGTGAAAATACGGTCTCCCACGTGGCCGGCCGTGGGAAAGCCTCAAGGTCAAAAAGTGAAAGTTGAGGTGTCTCCGTTCTATTTAAATGTATTCGGTAGGTCTTCTGTAAATAGTGCCCAATTAATTTATCCGTCTGATGGAAATTGGTCTTTTATAAGCCACAGCGCCCACTAACTTGTATGGCAACCTATTAATAGATTCATAAATGTCTTGGGTATATCCTCCAATTCAATTTTCCAGTGATTATCTATAATCTAAATATTTTGAAAACAACAATATTTCCTAGAAAATAATACCAAGACTAGATTAATACATGCTTTGCTTAGATAAGTAGTGGTATTAGTATATAATAATAAAATAATTTTTTAGGTAGGCATTAGTTGAGTTAAGTCAAGGGTAGGACTAGAACATCCTCTTTTTTACACATATGTATGTTATGAATGTTTAGGTTTTTAAAATATTTCAGATACATTATTTTCTGAGTTATCTGATTACAAATTTTTAATAACAACGAGAGTTTTATTTATAATTTTAATTGTTAGTATTTGTTAATATTATCGATACTAGTTACAATAAGCGTATCGTTAGGCTTTCGCCCATCCTAAAATCTGTTTTGCCCACCCTAAAATATTAACTTAATTATGATGAAAAAATGTGCAGTTCTTTGGAATTAAAAAATAAAAAAAACTAACTTGGGACAAAATACTTAATTTGATAGTAATCGAGTAACTTCAGTACAGAATTTAATTTCTATAAGTACCTCTAAAGTTGAAAGGAGTGAAGGATAGAGATCGTACTTTTTTAAGATTTTGTAGAATGTATGCTTAGAAACTTAATACTATATTGAAACACAAGTATCATAAGTCACTCTATAGTAGCACTCATTCAGGGTTATCTGATATGTGCGCTAAGTGACTTATGAAACGTGAAACGTGTGTTTTACTCTATTTTTTCTATTGAGGAAAGTAATTTAAAATATCAACAAAATTTGCATCAAAACTGACTGAATTATTTGAATAGAATTTTTTAGACGTTTGGGTTGGCAATACTCAAATTTCATATTTGACAGCTTTTTCAAAAACTACCTATCTTTCAAATTTTGAAAATTTATGTAAAATCTGTTTAATTTCTTATATTCTTATATATTTTTATTTTTATTCATTCTGTTACAGCGCAATGAATACACATATTTATGTTTACAGTATAAATTCAATCATTTAATCGAATAAAACTGATCAATACACTTGTACTCGTTAACAGTTTTCTATTAAATTAGGTTTATAATTCAAGTCATTCAAGTATCAAAGAAGTCGTTCATCAGATAGTAATGTAGTTGCATCCTATTCGATTATCTTAAAATAAATTAAAACATATTGTATACAATATGACTTAATTATATATTCCAAAATATTATCTGAAAAAGGTGGTATACGTACCTATTTGTTTTAAAAAAATACGTTAAAAATTATAAAACCGTACCTATGTATACATAGTAATTTTATTCTTGAAAGTGTACTTTTTAAGCTAATGAAATGTTCATAATTATTATCCTCGCCAGGAGTGTTTACCGCTACGTAATCATATGGTGTAATATGAAAAACAAGAGTCACAATTATTTTCGGGGATAATATAACTAGTGTTATGATTACCATCGGTGATAGCTCGAGTTAAATCCGTTCAAAATTGAACGAGTGCAAAATTCAGTTTTCCAAAGGTTTTAACGAGTGGTATCATCGATTATTAATCAAACACGCAGTGGCGAAACTAGGGGGTGCACGGTGTGCCAGGCACACCCCAGGCAAGCTGTGACACCCCAGAAAAACGGAGCACTTCCCATTTTTCATTCTTATCTTAAATTCCATTTAACAACTTAATTCGTTAAATCTTAAACCATTGCGATAAACAAACGAGTAGTAATAGTAACATAGTGATAAGTACAATTATTAATTATTATTTATGTAAGGACATTAGAATATTCGTCATTCGAGCATAAGTTGTATCGGTGAAATAATATTTGTTTAGCTAAGCGGCGTGGCGGCGGTAGACTGCTGACTGTGACTGTGCTGCTCTTGGAATTGTTTTAGTTCATGATACTGATATGCGTTGAGTGTTGATGCATAAACAATAGCATGTATATTCCTCTTTCACGATGTAGTAAACCCAGCAAGCATAAAGACGCCGCAAAGATTAGTAGATTAGATTAGTTTACATACAGTTTACATTAACATTCTAAAAGACAACAAGCGAGACTTGAAACTTAAAATAGTGTAACATACCGGAAATGGTGACTCATTATTCCGAACAATCTAGATGTATGAATCATAATTACGATGCCTCGGCAGATGCAGACAGCAGCTTACGTAAATTATTAGTCATCGAACTTCTAGAAGATTCGAGAAGGTTGCTTGCGTCATCGGTACTTATATAAGCAACGCTGCTACGCACGATGAATTCATGGGTTAGTACTTGTTATAGTTATGTTTAATGTTTTATGTAATATTATTATTATTATTATTATGATTATTATTATTATTATTATTATTATTATGAGCTGCCAATATAACCTGTGTTCGGTGTTCCATGTTCTGAGTCTTCTGTGCTGACAGCACAGTGCTGTGTGAAATAAAACATCAAAGCAAACAAATAGCCACTGCCAAGGCCAACTACCACAAACAACTAAGGACTAAGGTAATTTTACTTATTTGTATGTTTGTTTTAGAGTATTATAAGATGTTAAAATTTTGATGGATGAAAAAAGGAAAGATTGCATCACAAGTTTCAGCTAATAATAATAATAATAGTTTAAAGTTAAAACTGCAAAGAGATTTTGATTTGTACTTTCTTTCACGCCTTTACTTGTTTCCATCAGTGTCCGAGCAGTTAGCTTCGGTGTTTATAAATTTGTTTTATTTGCGTTGCAGATTTCAGATTGTGGGCGGTTTGAACATGAAGAAATTCAAAGACATACGATCGTTTTTCAAATCTGCCACAAATCAACCCAAAGATGAGACTGAGACAAGGCAAACGTCTACTCCAGTATGTGACTCAACAACAAATATTCAGATAGCTTGTGATTTAACACAATCTTCAACTTCAAATATAGAAAATGTTGGTGGAGGCATACGAGAAATGTAAATAAAGCCGCTGAAGAAGGGCAAGGTAGCAAAACATCCGATGTTTTTACATTTGCAGAAACAAATCAAAGAGGACGAAATGATCCAGAAGATCAAGATCTGGGAACTCTTGATAGTGGTCCTTCGCATAAGGGGCCCAAGGGTTGTTTTTCCAAAAGTTCATTTGGAGATAGACGGAGATCGTTTTCGTCTCAATTTTTGATACTTATCAGTGGCTTGAATATAGTGTGAAGTTAGATAAAGCGTTCTGCTTTGTCTGCAGACATTTTCGGCATTCTGCAAATATTCGAGATCAAAATAAAAAGTTTTCGATTAATGGGTTCAGTAATTGGAGGAAACTAAGTGAGTCGCTAAAAAACATGACACCTCTTTGGCTCACAGTGACTGTATGCAAAGGTTTGTAGGCTACAAGCATTCCTTGAAGGCCGGAGATGTTCATAAGAAGCTAACCATACAACATGAAGAAATGATAATACAGAACCGAGATTATGTGATAAAATTAATCGACATGATTTTATACTTGATACGTCAAGGGCTGCCACCGAGGACACCGAGGAGACGCAACATCTACTAACCGAGGAAATTTTCTGGAGTTGGGTGAACTTATGGCAAAACATGACACGAATTTTTCGATGCTTCTAGACAGACATATCAGTTATTGCAGTTCCAAAATACAAAATGAAATAATAAGCATCGCATCTAACTTGTTATTGAACAGATTGTAGAAGAAGTGCGGCAATGTGGTTTTTTTCGATAATGGTTGATGAAGCTAGGTGCTACAAACAAGAACAATTGTCCGTGGCAATCAGATATACCTAGGCTATGAAAGTTGAGGAACGTTTTCTTGGTTTCGTAGATTGTTCTTCTTCTAGAGATGCGAGAATTTAAAAATACTTATTAAAAAGTATCTAAGTAAATGCAGTTTGTTGAATAACGCCATATTAATTGGCCAATCTTATGATGGAGCCAGTGTTATGTTTGGGAAACACCAAGGACTGCAAGCCAAAATAAGGGAGGATTATCCACAAGCCATTTACTTTCATTGCTTGGCACAGGATGAACTTGGTAATTGTCGACAGTTGTGCTAAGGTGTCTACTGCAGCTGCATTTTTCAACACTTTGGAGGCAATATACGTCCACTTTTCTCAACCCGGTCATCACTCATCACAAACGCCCGTGATGCTCTAGGTATAAAGTCGGGGGCGAAATGGGAAGTCTTAGCAGTACCAGGTGGAGTTGTCGATATGAAAATTGCAAATCCCTTTTGAAAAATTTCCAAGCAATTGAAATGCTCTGGATGAGGAAATTGAACAAGGGCGAGACAAAATTCTGTAGAAGCACTTGAATACAGGCATCAATGATAAAGCCACAATTTATCGTTTGTTTGTTCGTCTTCCATTCAGTGTTAATGGTTGCAAATGTACTGAGTAAATATTTTCAGAGAAACGATGCCACGCTAGGTCAGGCTAGTGATATCATAGATAGCACTATAAGTAGCTTTGAAGAGAAGAGGAACAAATTTGAGGCCTGTGGAGTGAAATAGAAAAATTCTCAGGAGAACAAGACATTTGTTTGGAGCCTTTAAGGATTTCAAAAAAGGAAGCAACCACAAAGGCTTAATGAATATCAATCTGACTCAACCCTGGGTAAATCATCTCTGATCGACATACCTGCAGGAACTACAGCTCCCGAATACTGGAAAGTCAACATTTACTACCAAGTCATGGACAACGTGATTGCAATAT
This sequence comes from Vesta saturnalis, assembly GCA_036346205.1. Classification (NCBI taxonomy): domain Eukaryota; kingdom Metazoa; phylum Arthropoda; class Insecta; order Coleoptera; family Lampyridae; genus Vesta; species Vesta saturnalis. The sequence goes on along the minus strand of JARFJB010000921.1, from coordinate 748,707 downwards.
GAAAACGATTTGAAAATCTTCCTTGCAAGATCGATTGATTCCTTTATGAAGCTAGATCTGGATCAAGCATTTGAGTTCGTCGCCAATTACCAGAGGGCCTTCAATATCGAAATCTCAACACTTCAAGCTGAAGTTTTAGTGATACGAAATTTATTCAAAAATAAAATCTTGAAATCACGTTGGAAAATCTAAAAGTTCAAGTGAAGGGGATCTGACTCCAAATCTTTACAAATTACTACAAATTGCTGTAGGCCTTCCAATCAGTTCAGCTGGTTTGAAAGAAGTTTCTCCGCTATGACGCGGATAAAACATGGCTGAGAACCACAATGGTACAAGATAGATTTTCAAATTTATCACTTCTCTGTAGCGAAAATGCTTTAGTTAAGCAGAAATTGTCGGCTGAACAAGTTCTCTCTGTTTTTATAAAACAGATAGAAAACTAAAATTAGTTTGAAGTTTTTTTACATTTGTATTCATACTTATATGTTATATTTCCTAAATAAAATGTGAAAACAATAAAGTCTTTACTTAAAGTAGGTACATGACAAACCATGATGATGAAAACCAAAACTGTTTAAAATTGAGAGTGAAAACAAGATTGACGTAGTTTTCATGCGCATGCATCTATAAAAAGTGGTGTGTACGCCCCAACAAAATTTTATACGCACCCCTAGAAAAAATGTTGTAGTTTCGCCATTGATAACACGTGTTATGTTTGGTAAGGAATATAATGAACGTTAATAGAAAATATACTTTTTTAAAGTCTACAATTTTAAACGACTTGTCACTGTGACAGTAAACTATTTTATTCATTAAAATCATGTGACAGTCAACATGCGGTGATCACAGATTTAATAGCCTATTCTGCAAATTTGGTTCTTGTATTTTAACCAATGAAAGTAATCAAAAATGTACCATGTGACATATGAATTATATTTTCGGTTTAATAAGTTCTAATTAGAAAATATATCCTGAGATGGCAGCAGAATTTAAAGCTGCAGAATTCCAAAATACAATTACTTATTTATTGTGATTCATTTTGTAAAAATTAAAACTGATCTAAAGTGTGTAATAAATGATGATTAAAAGAAGTAAATGTAGGAAATGAGGAAACAGTCAAAGGATAAACAAACATATGGAGGTATGTAGTATTAGTCACATGAGAATTTAATTCATATGCATATGAAACAAATTGATTTCGTTTATAATTCAATTTTCAAATTTAATTTTAATTTTACTCTTTCTACTACGTTCAATACCGTATGTCGATTTCGTCAAATGCATTACGAGTGTTCACTGTTTTTATGAGAAGACAATATAAACAGATTGGATAGCTAAATTCATAAATTAATGACGTAACGGTAAACACTCGTGGTGAGGATGATTAAGTATTTTTCTTACATTTGATAGAGTTTCTTAAAATAATAACGCTCGTAACATTAACTTTTGGCGTGCTGTCGAAGTTTACGCATGTTATAATTCTTCATTAAATATCTAACCTAGATCTAACCAACTGATATCAAAATAATATTACACCAGAAAAGACACCAGAAAAGTTACCAGAAACGATGCTTCTAAGAAGCTTCTAAACGCACTACAAATAATGCGTTTAAGAGACCTTAGACACACTGAAGTAGAAAATAGTGTATTAAAGAACAAGTTTCCGAAGACCAGTCTTGAAGCACGAATTGCCAACCTAAATCAGTTCTATCTGCACCCTCTCGTGCACAATAGACAGGTTCTAATGGTGATAATGAATCAAAATTAGTTATGATGGAAGATAATCTGAAATACGTGAAATTGCTAAAAATACAATCGCGAATTTGCTCACATCAAAGTTTTCCACAGGACGCATCCTTTTTTTGAATGACAAACATGACATAATTCCGAATCAAGCTTTGCCAACCTAAAAATTTTCGTAAATGTTCCGTGAGTTAATGGCTATAGTGACATCGCAGATTGTGACGTCGTGTTTCTTAATATGTCTATTAAGGGATCAAAATGGAAACAAATTACAGAAAATATATTATTAGGTTGTCAATATTTACTAGTAAACTCTAAAGTAATAAAAGATGTGAAAAACATAAATTGAGATCCTTACCTTAAACCCTATTGGTATTATATGCATAACCGTAATCATTTTCAAATACAGAGTGATCAATCTCAAGTGTATACCACGTGATCAAAATATTTAAGTTGGTACCACTGATAGGTTGGTAAGAAGTAAGTAACTTTAAACTTTACTTTAAATGTTGTAAAAGACAAACAAAATGATTTGCTTACTTTTTACAAGATTATAGACAATAAATTGTTTTCAGTTGTTGCAAGTATTGTAAAAATAGTTTTGACAATTCCTGTAACTCCTTGTTCGTGCAAGAGGACTTCCAGTGTCTTAAAATTAATAAATACATATCTACGTTCAACCGTAGGAGAGGAAAGGGTTACAAATCTGGGCATTCTGGCAACTGAATCCCATGAAGTTAAAAAAATTTGTTATGATGAAATTATTGATAAGTTTGCGTAACTGACTAGTAGGAGAAACGCATTGTTGTTACCGTCAAGTGACATTTTTCTTTCAAGAAACTTATGTATTTAGTTTGTGGTTACTTATGATGACAATTATCTATATAAATAAAAATCAATTGCCGCATGTATGAAAGATCATCATCTGAGAAAGGCTTTGCATGAATGAAAATTTTTGGAAAATCCTCCGGAAAAGACGGATATTTTGGACGGTACCTTTTGAAAATGTGACACTCAGTTTGACAGTTCTGCTATCACATGTTTTCATAACAATAACAAATTCAGTATTTAATATTGAATGGAATCTGTATAGTCAAATGTTGGAAGTTGTTATGTGGCGCCGTCTCTGGTTGGGAGAAAAATTAAACAGCCAAAAAGGCGGAAAAATTTAACAGTAAGCTTAGTTATGACAAGAAAACTTTTTATACGGATTTGCTTAAGCAGTTTCTTTTTGTAAATGTATACAAAATTATAGTATTTTTAAAATAAATGAGACGTTTTTAAAGCTACAGAATAAATTGTAAACATTTTTGCATACATGTTGTAGTTGAAAATGCATGTTATCAATTATTTTCAAGATCTACCATTGTTTTACGATGGTACTCTAAGAAATATGCTTTGATAGGATGTGATACACAACACTAAGAAAAGAAATTCTTTTATTTATTTATAATTAATACAAAGTATACCAATTATTTTCTACTCTTCAAGTAAACATTTCTACAATTTTTTAAATCGCCGGTAAACTTACATTAATATATCGTAAATCCTTTCCGTGTAAAATGTTGTTTAATTGATTTACATATCTAAATAGTCGTAATAGTAAAGTACCCAACTATACGTAAAGCTATTTTATTTTTACTACTTAAATGTAATACAGTACGGTTAACTTACGGTGGTTGACTACACTAACTCTCAGATCGGCACACAAAGGTAACCTTAAAGTCTGGGTGCCAAATGCCAATTGTAGGGTAACCTTGTTTTGAAGTAACGAATAAAATGTTTTCACTGTTTTTGAATGTTTATGATATGTAGATTTCAGACCGATTGATGCCACTCTGCCAGAGTTGAGTATTTTGAGTAATTCAAGATAGCGTCCAAGATGGCTGCCAAAATATTGATCTACGTTTTATAAGCAATATTGTCATGTGATGTATCATTTTATGTGTTTTTAGGTCTAGGAATCCAAAAACAACGTTAGTTTGGGTGAAAATAAGTAATCGCGGTTACTTACAAACCTTTATTGAAAAAACTTGACAAAATAATATTTTTTTTACATTATGAATAATATAGTTAAAGCAATAGTTAAATTTCACGTTGTTATCTAAGATCAAGATAAAATAGTTGAGTACAAATACACTAAAATTCATCTTCACTGTCACTGTCATTTAATGATTGAGTTATTTTGGTAGTTGGATTACAGCACTTTCTCCTTCATGTAAGCATTGACACATTAAGCTACATGAAATGTTATTTGCCCGACAGCTACATCTCATTGTTATGCAGGGTTGATCAGATCGGCATGAAGACTTAGTCATTGCTATTATGTAGTCTGGTGCAATTGAATATTTTGTGGAATGGTAATGGGAATAAGCTTTTGTTCGCTTCATCCCTTTGCCAGCCTAATGATGTTGGATCTGGGCCAAGGATAATGGACTGTTTGCAGATAACCAAACATACTTTGAAGGTGTTCGCTTACATTTTCGGCAAAGCACCTTAGTGAGTGGTAATGAAGCAAATGAAGGAGCTCGTAGTTGCGCTTGACAAATTTTTTGCCCAAAGAGAAATTCACTTCTGTCATATCAATAGCACCTTCAATTCCATAACAAAAAGCAATAAATGTTGTAAATTTATCTATTATCTCTGCCATACAGCTGCCTTCATACCCCAGTTTCCGTAACTGTTTACCAGCCTGGAGACACTTAAGAACTGTTTTCTTTATCCCATGGATTGGGGCTACAGAATCACAGCCAGACAGGGCATGAGCAGCTGGCAAACTTGTAATTATATCTTGTACTTTGAAACTGTATCTTTGATATAAACTGATGACCTCCTGGTTTTAGCGATACATGCAGACTTCATTTTCCATTTCCAGCAGATGGTAGTAGTAAAACAGTAGAACGAATACGTCTGTATCATCACATATAACATGAACAGTTTCACTTTATTTTCCTGTAACTTCAGTTATTAACTGTTGAATCATTATAATGTCTGCTTCTTCTTGTTCTGTTTTCAAATCAGTTCTATGAGTAAGGTTGCTCTATCTGTTTGAACTGGTATGACATCTTGTCCAGTAACAACCAAACGGTTCTCACATGGGACATTACATACGTGTCAGAAATATAGTTGCATAAGAGCTGTATCAATTGGCGTTTGTTTTCGTTGTTTGACCGCTTATATTTTGTGGCGGAGTGGTGTGTTCAGCAAGAACAAACTTTCTTGACAGTTTCTTTCCGCGACTCGCTCTTGTTGCACTCTTAATCCTATAGTCATAGTATCTGTCAAACACCAGGTGGACATGGGCATCTTTTAGCTTGTCAACAATCTTTTCCAGGAAGTAATTTAGAAATCACTCACAGACCCTCCTACTGGCCAATGCACAACCCACAGTAATGCACAACTGTCAATAATTATTAGTGGAGGTGGATTACTTCTTCTGACTGACATACACTCATAGTGTTCATTAAAACAGACTTACCAACAGTCTCTTCACGTTTCCATCGTCTTTGAACATCGATGGAGCAAGTTCATATTTTAACACATCAGTCATTTTATGTGTCTGTTTGCTTGAGCGCAATGATTTTAGAGTACAAAAGTGAAGGGTCCATCTGCATTGGAGTTTTAATTTTACTTCTTTATCCTCACTCATGAACACAACAAATTTATTAAGAGTATCATGAAATCCATTTGGGAGGCTTTCTTGAAACTCATGCACAATTACCTTAGCCATTTCATAAGCTTTATCCACATTAATTGCTTTGGTGATACTACCTTCCCAAATACAATGTTTACCAATTTGAGGATGCTCTGATGGATTTAAGGGCTGAATACATTGTTCTAGTTTTTCTTTAGCCTGTCCTATCTACAGCATCACGATTAATTCCTCTGTTGCTTTCTTCTTGTACATGTATTGTGTCTGGTTCCTGTGTTCCATTTTACAAAGTTCACTTGCAAGTTGGCTGGTCACATGCATACTTAATGCCCTACGTTTTACTCCTGCTGTATTAAGTTAAGCCTGTCAAAGAATTTCTCTTTCACCATGTCCGTATCTTATAAATGTGCTTTCAATCATCATATCCGACCATATTGCATTCAATAGCCACTTCTATGTCTCATTACATGCTCTCCTTTCAAAAATGATGCAGGCAATCACGTGGCATCTGCTTCATATGCATTACATAAACAGAGGCATAACGTAAATAGTTCAATGCCCAGCAGCAGCAAAGTACAACATTTCTTGTAACACCAAAGATGAAGGAACCAATCTGCTTCTTTCTGCTCTACATAACTCATCGTTAGTAGAACTGGTTTAATAAAATTGTATACCACAAACGAGTAGTTCGGCTATGTGCATTTTTCATCTAAGTTCTCAATCATAGTTTCAAAATTGTTGATGGCATTGTCTTCAAGAACTGGTCGTAGCACTTCTTCTGCCAGAAGCCGTAATGCTCGCATATTCTGAAAACTTTTTGCCTTTTAACATTTTTAGACACCAGCAAATGCACACTCAAGAATTTCTGCCAGCCCACTCAGCCATGAGTAAACCTATGCACCTGATAAAAGACATCAATACACGCATCCCACCAAGACGAGGAACAAAGTTAGAAAACTTTTCAGGGTCGTTCCAATAATATCCACAACTACTTTGTATATAGATTGATCTGCTGTGAATACTACGAATGGCTGACCACACTCATTGGTTAATCTCGTGCTTCCAACATGCATGTTAAAACTGTGTCATGATCAGTTGTCAGATCAATTAATGGTAAATACATTACTTGTGTAGCATTCAAGTCATGTATTGATTCTCGATGTAATATTGTGTTGAAACCGTTATACTCTGAAGTGTCTGGACTGTGGGCAACCAATTTTAGAAAGTTAAAGTCTGCTCTGTGAATTACAACTGAACACTTTTAGCAACTTCTAAGCTAATACTTTCAACTGGTATTTCTTCAATTGGCAAAGAGAGTGATGGTATAGGTACTTTCTTTGGCCTTTTGTACCTTTCAATTGTAACGTCGGCTCTGGAGAAACACTAACTCCATTTTTGGTATTCTGTTATTGTCATTACTTCCTGTTCTGTATTTATAATGTCTTGTTGACTTTTATGAGGATCATTCATTGCATGAGTTTGTGTAGTCCATTTTCTGAGCAATAACTACATCAAAATTGTTCCAACAACTTTTATAAGACCCTTTCCTTCTTGAATACCTCTTAGTGAAAGGTTCACTACAAGCTTTGCCACAGATGCTCAAGCGCTTAAATTCATCATAGGTCGTTGTGATCATGAAATGGCTAAGTTCTTCAATGAGTGACTTTTTCTTTAGAAGGTTGAGAACGCAATTTGAAGTTGAACTTTTTTTAAGAACTTGCAACAATACTACCTATAGCAAGTGCTGCTATTTGGGTATTTTTAATTCATTGAGGAGATGCAAGAGTGTTTCACTACATTCACGACTAATTGTGGTTTTTTCTTATCATGGATCCAATGGTTTCACGTGTTCATATACGATGTCTTAGTCATTTTTGTGCTTATCAGGGTTGTCGTACAATGTTTTCGAAATAAAACAAGACTCGAAAATTCCTGGTGATGACAAAACAAGTAACTCTTTCCAGAAATAATCTTCACTTTTCAACAAATGTCTTTCTAGAAAGAATACTTCACCGAAACTCAAAACTGTGCAGTTCAATGCTATTCCATGTTTGAGCACTGTTTTCAACTGTTTCTTGTATGACTTCATTAAAAGCAATATCATCATCTTTAACTCATCAGAAGATTTCTTTTTTGCAGGCTTTATGTTCCGGTCACTTGTATACAATTTGGCATTTCCAGTGATACATTGCATCTGGTGCATGTAAATCACTTGTGCCTCCTGAAACCCTTAACTGTACCTCCTCAGCCCATTTGTCATATCTCTTATTGCACACGTCCAAAACTCCTGTCTTAAACTCTACTGTCCTAACAAAAAGTAAGGGTTATATACATGGATTTTTGATAGCGATCTACGCATTTCTCCACATAAAAGCAGTTTCTTCTAAAATTAAAAGATTCTGGTTCTGAGCGCAAGACTTCGTTTTAGAGCATGGTTTATGTGCGTGTTTGAAGTATAGGTTGACACACATGTCCGGTGGCAGTGTACTACTAGGTTGGATGTAAACACTGTTCCAATGACTCATCTTTTCGCAGTTTGCTTGCTGATATTATTGATTCGATCCTTTTAGTAGAACATTTGTCAGTCTTTCCTGGTTTACCACACTTGAAAAAACATCATTCCTCTTCTTCTTCGTCAGTTAACATCTTGCATAGTATATCTCAGAATCTGCAACAAGAAAAAAACGAACACAGCCGTAATTTAGAAATAAATTTTTACGTTCTTTGTAGATGAAATTTGACTTTATATTCATATTCCTCGACCTAAAAACATATAAAATGATATATCACATGTCAATATTGCTTAGAAAAACGTAGATCAATATTTTGGCAGCCATCTTGACGCCATCTTGTATTACTCAAATTGCTCAACTCTGGCAGAGTGGCATCAATTGATCTGAAATCTTCATATTATAAACTACCAAAACAGTCAAAACATTTTATTCACACCTCAAAACAAGCTTTTCAAGATGGCACCCAGACTATTAATAAACTGTCTCATATTAAATCAAATGTATAATTTATATTTCAAAAAAATGTTATACTATATATACAACACTAAAATAAAACACTAAATTAAAACAGACACAGTTCAAGTAACAGACTTGCACTTCTACTTTGACATGAATACGACAGGAAGCTGTCGGTAAAAAGATGCCGCTTGTATAATCAACAATAGCGCCTGCTCTCGGTAGGAGAAACACTACAATTAGCATTTGATAGTTCCGATACGAGATTACTGACCGTGATCTTAATTAAATTGAATTGTAAGCGATATTTCAGTATCAGAGGTCATCAATCGTGAGTGTTGAGTGTGGACAAGAAAATTGTAAAAGAAAGGAAAGAAAAAAAATGATAGCGAGTTTCATATGCAGTAATGAAGAGTTAGGAAACAAGTATTGGAGAAAAGAGAAAGAAAGGATATGTAGATTACGTGGGGAAGGGATGGTGAATATGAGACATATGGTAAAAGAGTGTAAGGAGGATGACTGGAGTGTAGAAGAAATACTAGAGGAAAAGGAAAGGCGATCGGAATGGTTGATGAAACGTGGGTAAGAAGAAAACTGGTAATAGGAGATTGGGCAAAAGGAGAAAGCCGCACAACAAATTGATGATAGCAGTCAACGACGTACGGAGGAATCTTCTTCGTAGATGCACCTGGCGGAACTGGCAAAATTTTCCTAATTTCATTGATTTTAGTACAATTCGCGCAAAAAGTATATGTTAACAAACAAATTTATTTACATTCAAATTCAAATACAAAAATTTATACTTGTATTTTTATGAGTACCTACATACTGAATAAGAACTTATTTAATGTTACTGATTACAAATTAAACATTTAAAATGTAGCGCACCCTAAGCAGAAATCCTAACGACGCGCTAAAGGTACTATAATCTAATTAAAATAACTTGACAGTTTTAGATAGTGTCGTAGCTACATACCTGCGCAATTTTGAAAGCAAGGGTGTTCCTGTTTCACGAAAATCATGGCCTGCAGAAATTAGTATTTAAAACATACTGTGCAACTGGAAAGTATTTCTGATGGTATAATTGTAATCATTTAGTTGTAAAGATTTCAAAGAAAAACTATGACCATTTTTGAAAATGGGAATTTCCCTTGATTTTCTCCAACTAATAACTTATGCTGATTTTTACCTAAATATAAAGCATTCGGTTAATGCCCCTTGTTTATTTCTAAACCACGCCAATTCTCCACTTCACTGCTTAGCAAAATCTCTTTTACGTTGTCATTATTCTTGCACATCATGTTTATACGACGTTGATCGTGACCTTCTTCATTATCATTAAACACTAAACAACATTGAGGTAACGTGTAAACACATTTTTGACATACGACACAAATATGTGCCCCTGTTGGTTGATCGTCGACATACCGAGCACGATAATTCGGTATTCACTATTGATGAAGATATTAATGTTGTATGATAATTATGGTCTGCAGCAGTAGATGTACTCTGCTCATTGACAGTTTTCCATGTAAATAATTGACATGTTTCTGTATAAATGAATCGATTCGTAGTAATGGCCAATCTTTTAACAGTAAGCTTTATTTTTGTCACATGTGGCTGAATTCGAGGTAGATTATTTTTTAATATTAGCATATGTGAATATCATGTTAAGGATTTTAAATTAGATTACTTTGTTATAGCAGGTTCCGTTAGAAATTTTATTGTGGTTATAGAAAATTTTAAGAAACATAATATGTCTCGGCTTGAAATTACTTTTTGTTATAGTATCTTATAGCGACAAGGCGCAGTTGCAGTTAACTATTTATGTGTACTTTCGAACTTACCTGTTCATTTATGAATTAAGTTATTAATAGGGAAATTATAGATGATTATTTGGTACAATAGGGTTTCTTATTAAAAACAGAATGTTTGTATTTCAATTCTATGCATCAGGTTGTTTTTTTTTTACATTGTACAGTTTTAGTATAAAAGATTTTTTTAGAGTGGCCGATAAAAAATGGCATGGGGTAAGGGGATTTATTTTCAGTCGTTAGTGAGAGTTAGGTTGTGAAGAGAACAGGTCGGAACTTTGGTCGAGTGATGTAGTTATCGCGCGCAAGATTTAATTACATTCTACCCAATATATCCTGAGGGGGTTAACCCTTTTCACTATCTGTGGATTATGGATAGGATTCAACCACCAACGAGAAAATTTTTCTGTTGTTCGTTAATTATTAATAACATTTTCGTTCCCATTGAAGGGGTAGAGTGTTTGTTTTAGTGCTTTCCTCGTTCTTGAAGTAATTTTAAATTGAATAAAATATGCCGCGTATGGTATTTTGCTGCGTCGAAGTGTTGTCTTTCACTCCTGTACCCCGCCTGTTCAAAGATAGGCAAGAAATTGCTGCAAATAAAGTTGCTAAGATATTTCGTGTAAATAAGTTAATGATTGTGTTCAGAAACCCTGGTGAAGCAGTTAATTAACAAGGACGCCTGGATTAGGTTTGAAGACTTTATTGGTACTTTTACGATTAATTAACGAAGGGTCGATGGTACCAGCACTGTCTTTGCCGCTGTGAGATGGAAAGAAAAAGTTAGACTGAAAATCTGTGCTAACTTAAGGTAATTACTTTTATGTGTATTTCGTTATCCTTCACTGTATCTAAAAACGTAGATAAGACACTTTCTTTTGTTGTTTAGTACTGTACAAACACCCCTCAGGCTAACGCACCAATTACTACAGTTTTTTCACCCCGCCTTGTGATCTTACGCCATTATGCATTATTATTGTTTTTTTTTGCGTTGCGCACTGATTTTTACATGTAAAATTTGCCACATTTATGTTTTTATGCGTTCAGTATGAGGATAACAGAGATAGTTAAAATTAAGGTTTAAGAATACTTGGTTCTGGGAATATGGAACTTGCAAGATTCACCTAATCAATTACGTTTATTATTGAAATGTCAAGTAAGAAAAATTGCGCATTAGTTCTTTCCGGAAGCAAAAAACGTGGCTGTTTAATTGTACATTATAATCAGTATAGTGTTTATGTACTCTAAGCGTATTATTTTGATTACGTTCTTGTTGCTAATTATTTTAATGGAAATTTTTGGAATTAGACGGCCTTGCAGTGATGACTTTATTATTGCTGTTTATGATTCTGACGGAAACTGTTAACGCTGGTAATTAACGAGAGATTTCACTGTTCGGTTGTTTTGCTATTCATTTTCACTAAGATTAGGATTTTTGGAAATAAAATTTCATTGATAAAATTTGAGTGGATGCGTTTGATGACTTTAAACTGGTCTAGCTGCACACTATTTTAATTTGATTACGTGCGAATATTTTGAGGCCTTTACGAAAACACCCGTCCAGTAGTCTCTTCACTGATAGGTAAGCAAGTTTTTTGTTTGTTTTGAACATCGCTGTGGAGTTCTAGCGTTTATTTGTGTGCTAATTAATTCCCTCTCTTGATTTTAAACAAACTGGCGCCCATTGATTTATGACTTTCTCTATTGTGACTTATGTTATTTTATACATCTTACACGCAAAACCACGATACACCCGACCCCAACCATTGAGCTATCGGAATTCACCCCTTATATGTTACATCTGCTTCTACAGCCATTTCCAGTAAATTACAAGGATAGGCGCGGAAATATCCTAAAGTTATGAATTCATTCTGTTGTAATTCCATAAACGACGCGAAAACAGATATTGGCTTAACACCAACAACTATCAGAAGAATTCTTAAGAAACATAAGTTTAGACCATACTGTTCACAATTAGTTCAACACTTGAAAGAAGTGGATTTCTTGAAACGTATCGAATTTTGTGAAACAATTTTGCTCAAAATTCAAGAAATTCCTAATTTTTTTACCAATATCATATGGACGGACGAATCTAAATTTACGAAAAATGGCATATTTAATCGCCGAAACTCGCATTACTGGAATAACGAAAATAGCAACGCAATTCGCGAATTTCATTTTCAGGAAATTTGGAATTTTAACGTATTTTGTGCTATTCGAAATAACGAAATCTTTGACGTGTATTTTTACAACGAAAATTTGAGAGGTTTAAAATAGTTGATTGTTGCGAATTATGATTACAAATTTAATTTCTAGGAGAAAATTATCTTGAGATATTAAACACTCGGATTCAACCCCGATTAAATCTTGAAATGGAAAATTTATGGTACTAACAAGACGGTGCGCCCCCTCAAAACACCAACGCTGTTTCCATGAAACTTTATGAAATTTTTGAAGATTGTTGGTTTGCCAATAATGGTCCCTTTCCATGGGCACCTAGGTCACCTGATCTAACGCCAATGGATGTTTATCTTTGGGGTCGAATTAAAAATATTGTTTATGCTACACCACTAACGACTAAAGAAGATTGCATTGCAAGAGTGCCTTCAATTCTCTTTCTCCTTAAGAAATTCAATGGGCTACAAACGAAGCCGTTATAAGACGGGTTCAACAATGTCTTGCGTCTAACGGGCAACATTTTAAACATTTATTGTAAATTAATTTACATTTGATCAAGAGCAAGAAATACTAAATAAGCGACTTTATTGTGTAAGAATGCAGTGATAAGTATGTAGTTACTACCTCCGCAGTAAAAAGTAGTTTTTTTCGATTTACTCCTAAAGTATTAAATTATTACACTTATGTTGTATATCGAATTTGAAAAAAAATTACTTAGGAAATTTCTGTTTGGCAAAAATTATCAATTTTTATAATTTTTTGCAGTAACTTTTTCAAATATTTTTCTTTATTTTAATTCTCAATTATTTGGTTTCCATGGTGACCACGAACAAGGAATACTAGAATTAAGTATGTAGCTCATTTTTATCACAAATTTAAAATTGGGACTTTTTTGATAATAAGTATGAAACTGTTACATTTAGGCAAATAAAGTTTTAAACAAACCTACCTTAATTTTTGACGTTAAATCGATCTGAGTAATAAAAAATAGGGGTTTCCATTTGATTTTTTTGAGTAACTTGCATTTTTTGCTAGTCAAGTTTAGACATTCATAATTTTATTTTTATGAAAAATACAAATATCAATTTTTGCAGACTGTTGCAATAAACCTTTGCATACAACACCTCAAAGTTTTATTCAAATTGTTTGACAGGAACAGAACAATTAAGGAATTATTACAAAGACCGCATCTGTCAATTTTTTTAGAAAAATGTTTTTTTAAAACGACTGAAATTTCGTATCTAGTTTATTTAACAAACTTACCTTAAAATTCGACATAGAATCCAAAAATGTATTAATATACCAATCACCAAATTTTCAAAATTATAGTAAGTTTGGTTTAGCAGATACTCATAGGATCAGCTCCCAAAGGCGGACCCTGTATAATCCAACCCTTAATCACTAGAGAAATCTTTATTTAAAACAAAACAAAAACCACCAGCCGTGGGACTGGTTGGCATAAGTGAAAATGTTAGTTAAGACTGTTATGAAAACAATTATTAATTAATCAGTATGAGTTATAATTATTTTATCAATGACCACCTATTTTTAAAGAGATACGGTATAATAGGTGTAACCTTTGATGGTAGGTTCCTCAAAATTGAGATTAGTTTATTAAACTAACATTAGAAGCCTTTTTGCGTGACACAATTAATTGAAAACTATCTAATGTGGATCAACATACAAAGTGAAAAGTGAAAATGTCTGTGTGCGTGCGTGCGTACGTGCGTACGTGCATGCGTGTGCTTTAAGTTAGTATCTGTATGTTTATTAACGTCTATCTGACGTGAAGTTATAAACATCCATTCTGAAATAGATTATTGTTTTTGTTTTTATAATGGTTATGAACGTAGGGGATGCATAATTATAATAAAAAAATTTTTTTTAATTATTTCATTTATTTCAAATTCCAATTTGTAGGTTATAAGCTCCAGGATAAAAGCAAACAAGCTTAAATACGGAATTTGAAGTACGTACGTGTTGTCGTTCTAGAGTTATTCTGGATGATAACATATCCATTCACACACATCCAAACACCCACGCACGTACACACTTCCAAACACACAAACACACACACACACACACACACACGCACACGCACAAGCACACGCACACGCACACGCACACGCACACGCACGGGCACGCGCACACCCACACGCACACGCACACGCACACGCACACGCACACGCACACGCACACGCACACGCACACGCACACGCACACGCACACGCACACGCACACGCACACGCACACACACACACACGCACAAGCACACGCACACGCACACGCACGCGCACGCGCACACCCACACGCACACGCACACGCACACGCACACGCACACTCACACGCACACACACACGTATACGCACACGCACACGCACACGCACGTGCGTGTGTGTGTAGGGTAATGGAACACCCCGTATATTAATACATTTTTGGATTCTATGTCGAATTTTAAGGTAAGTTTGTTAAATAAACTAGATACGAAATTTCAGTCGTTAAAAAAAACATTTTTCTAGAAAAATTACAGATTGACACTGCACGCACGCACGCACGCGCGTGCACACACACACACCCACCCACACACACACACACACACACACACACACACACGAACGCACGCACGCAGCACGCACACGCACACACACTCACACTCACACTCACACTCACACTCACACTCACAGTCACACTCACACTCACACTCACACTCACCTCACTACACTGCACACTGCACACTCGCACACTGCACACTGCACTGCACTGCACTGCACTGCACTGCACTGCACTGCACTGCACTCGCACTCGCACTCGCACTCACACTCACACCCACACTCACACACACTCACACACACACACACACACACACACACACACACACACACACACACACATCATGGTCGATCTTGGCGATACTTTCCCAAACGTTGTAAAATGAGCTAATAAGTCGATTTGATTTAGCGTTATTGAAAAAAAGTATTATACCTACATATTTATACGTAGGTGGGAAGGTAAAAATAAAAACATTAATGCCCAATTTGTCTCGTTATACACTTTATAATTTTTTTGAGCCCTTAATAACAGTAAGATATCAGCACGCAGCGACTTTGTTTACCATCTCATCAGCTTTGCTATTTACAGTATTGCAACACGTAATTGAATTTGCACTTAGCAACCCCATATTCACTCCATTGATTACAAATTGTGTACTAGAAAAATGCAGTTTGACTCATTAATTATTGTCTAGTTTTGCCTTTAGTCATGCTAGTACTTAAGTTCTATATCCACGATTTTTTGGCTGCAGGTACAAAACTATTTTATGCGGTACAAAATAATTACTAAGTCAACACAACTCTTCTCATTGATTTAGGTTTAGGATGCGTTTGATATTGTGAAGCAAGTATTAATCCAGCAACGCCATAATTTTTTACCAAATGCCTGGTGGTATAAAATTACCTTGTCTGGTACAAATTAGTACAAAATAAGTACTAGATAAACGTAGTTCGTCCCATTCATTTTTGCTTAGTTCAGTCTAAGGTCCTGCTAGTCACGACTTTAACTTTTGTTTAGTTTGATTTCTGCTTGCAAAATATTAAGCCAGCAGCGCCATTATTTCTTGACCAAATGGATGGCGGCACAAAACTATTTTTTGATACAAATTAGTACAACATAAGTACTAAATACTTTTATAAGTCCCACTGAATTTTACCAACTGGGTACAGCCAGCTTATACGAAGTTACATTTTTTTTAAGACCTTTAGATAACAGAGATGAAGGTATTTACAGTTCTACTAGAACAAGAAAATTATTAATAAATTTGTAGCAATCCTAATGTCTAATTTGAAGTTTTAATAATCTCTATTATTTTATTTTTACCGATGATCCCAAACTAAGGCAATGCTATTTATTCTCTTCATATCAAGTTTGGAAATATACACATAGACCAAACTTAATTTCTTTGTCTTGATACAACAGATTCCAGATTGACTGAGAATTGATTGTGAACGTGACATTTTAGAGTATTTGTTAAATAAAGTTTCAGTTATTATTTTGGTTGTTGCTTTTTAGGTGATAAATATATGAAAATTATCACCATATTTAAAGATTTTGCTTTGAACAGAAAAAGGTTTACCACACGACCACGTATGCTCAATATTTGTAACATATTGGAACAATTAAACAAAATTAAAAGTTGATATTTATGATTTACATGGTCAAATTAAATAGATTAATAAAGTGCAATATCAATTAGAATGTTATACAGGGAAATGGATTTTAGTAACCATATAAACTAAACGTTATACCGATGAACTTAAAAAATTATTTATTGTATCCATACATTTTATTTTAAATTGAAAATTCATTGTAATATTTTGAAGTAAAATATACAATATTGATAATCTTTTATAGGTTCAGTATAAAAATCACATTCAATGTGGTTTTACAAACACATAAATTAAGAAGGATCATATCGCAATCCAAATTAAAAGCATCTTAACCTATTAGTGGACTTGATCGGTCTATTTCCACAGTTTATGCTTTTTGAGCGCGACGTTTCGGGAGCGGACTCTGCTTCCGTCATCATATTCATATGTTACATATACTTTTTTCCCAAGCACTTGCAAATACAAGATACGCACTGCCTTCAAATCGACCAGAACGCTCAGGGGAATACTAACCAAAACCAAACCATATAGTGAAGATTCGAATTCCAAGAATTGTGTATACAACCTACCTTGAGAATGCGGCAGAGCATACGTAGGAGAGAGCACTAGACCACTCAGAGTAGACAAGTGCTTGGTAAAAAATTATATATAACATATGAATTCGATTCAATTGCTAAAACAGTTCTTCTCAGGACTAAACCTGATGACGAAAGCAGAGTCCGCTTCCGAAACGTTGCGCTCAAAAAGTATAAACTGTGGAAATAGGCCGATCAACCCCACTAATAGGAAACCACAGTTACGAAACACGTATAATACAAAACATCATAACCTAGTGAACTCTATTAAATATGGGATATGATTATAACAAGTACTTCATATTGGAAATAGGTACTGAGCTAGATGAAATAAGTTTATTTATTTTTTATTTGTTGCACAACTTAGCACAATTATTGGTGACAATAAATTATAGTTAGCATTTCAAATTAGAATTACTAAACTGGTGGCGAGTGATTAGTTAAGGTTATTACAGGTATAAGGGGGCCATGTGCTGGTCACATCAGATTTTTTTTTATTTCCTGTCGTACCTAGAATTGTTATATCGTTGAAGTAAAGACTGTTTTAAGGTAAATTTGTATTATTTAACCGTACTTCGTAACAAACCATTAAGGTAAAACAGAGAACTTGAAGTGAAATAAATTTTTAAAATCGCATTATGTAGCCTTGCGAAAGTTTTATGTTTGTTATTAAATTTGTAACAAACCCAAAGAATGGGCAATGAAAATAAATTTGTATTATTTCAAATTATGTACATAAATAAACAGAACAATTTTTTTAGTTTCAGCACGCCAGATGTGGTAACAATACGTCACTTTGGCGTGCGCACAATTTCCCCCTTCGATGTGTGCAAAAGCACATCGTCTAATTTTGATTAAAGCCCACTCCATAGGGAAGTACAAAAGCGGAATTTTTAATATAATTTGGCTTTTCTACTTCTTCTTCCCTAATTTTTCTTCACTCTTCAACGAGAAAAGTTCAGACCAGTGCTGTTAAAGCGTTCCTTTGCAAACGTTAAATTTATTATAATTAAACCGTATTCCAGCACCTCGAAACAATTTCTATTTTGAAAATACTCATAGTTAAAACACCTCTCAAACCCCATCATTTCCGAATTATTTAGCGACTATAAAAATGAAAGTGAAAGAGGGACAAAATTCCAAGCACCGAATTTACCCTTTTTGCTGAGTATCCTCGGCGGGAGAGTAAATGCGTTACGAGATCATTCCTTTCCAGTCAACCAGGCTTAAGCACCGTCTGACGGTGATCGATTGAAGCTTATTTTCTTCGAAAATACCAGGTTAAAATCAAACAAATTGAACTAGATTGACTCCTGTACGTCTTTAAGGCTCACTGATTTTTGCCTCAAATGTCTTGAGTCGTTGATGCCCTTTTGAAGGTCCAGAGACAAATCCTCTGCTCAAGGGGAGCTACGTATATAAGACCCCCCAGTGTAATCGATTTTCTGTTCAACAAGGAACGAAGATTCCAAGAAATATTCTGTACCCTTAATTAATTGAAAATAGAAACGTGCCTGTTTCCAAATAAAAGGAATAAGATTAATCATAATAAACTTACGTACATTGGCGTAGATCAAGGATTCAGACATCAGCCCCTTTATTAATCCAATTAAAACCTTATCAGTACCAATATAATTTGATGTATTGCCAGAATTTTCCTATTTCTGTTAAGTCATAATATTGATTTAAAATACGAATTATTGATTTTCAATTACCTGAACCACATCTGCGATTACACATTGCGTTCCATCTGAGAGTAGAGCAACTAACAATATTTCGGATTCGCCATATCTATTTTAAGCCCTGTGTACATATTTTAACCACCATAATTTACCGTTTTCTATTGAAAGATGGAAAACAGTAGTGGTAAGCGATGGACAATACATTGAGTAAAACAGTATGTTCCTTTATTTTACAGTAAATTTCAATTTTTGATAAAAAATGGCGGAAACTTATTTGTATACCTCTACCATAGACAGAAAGTACCTATAATGAAAGAACAGGTTGATCTTATATACTCACCTTAATAGATATTTTAAATATAGACTTAGTTTACATCAAGTTTACTGTTATACCT
This sequence comes from Vesta saturnalis, assembly GCA_036346205.1. Lineage (NCBI taxonomy): Eukaryota > Metazoa > Arthropoda > Insecta > Coleoptera > Lampyridae > Vesta > Vesta saturnalis. The sequence goes on along the minus strand of JARFJB010000921.1, from coordinate 729,536 downwards.
TATTGATTTGTTACCATAATTACTTGTTATTATTTTGCTTATATATTTTCTTGCGATTAGGGTATAATAATAATTGATTATAATTATGCAGGGTATTTATTAAACATACAGCAAAAATTCAAGGGATTATTCTCTGGACTATTCTAATCATATTTTCGTTTGATGATTTTTGAAAAGGACTTTGTTTTGACAATACAGGACTAAACAAATTTTTGACATATCCAGTTTTGGAATTTTTCAAATTATGAATGTAGTCGAAATAAAAGTACGGCGTACTACACTGGACTTACCAAGTAATAAAGAATTTCGATTCAAAGCAGACTTTGAATTTGAATGCTTGATTGATCATTTTGTATGTGTGAAATTTGTTGAGACTAATTGACGTGGCCATTTGACGTGCATTTTATACATTAAATACTTAAACTGTTGTTACTGAAGTCATCTATCATGAATCACTTATGGACTTGCTGATGACAACTCATTAGAAGCTAGGCGGATGTACATTGAACGATTTCCTACTAACCGTAATGTTCCTGATAGAAAAACCTTTCATTCATCAACGTTTTCGTGAAACAGGAATATTGTGGCGTAGTGAAGGACCAGGAAGGCCAATGACAGTAAGAACGGTAGAAGTAGAACAGAATGTGCTGAGCATGATAGAAAAAAAAGGTACTTCTACTCGAAAAATTGCAAATATTTTGAATGTAAGTAATAGGACTGTTTGGGAAATTCTAAGCGACTATTTATTGTATCCATACCACATACAACGCGTTCAGACTTCTTCCTGCTGATTATCCTCCACGTATTGTATTCTGTTAATGGCTTTTGCACAAATTGGTTCAAATCCCTAAACTACTGACGCTGATTCATTTTACCGATGAAGCCAGTTTTTCAAAAAATGGCGCAATAAACATGTGTACGCTGAAGGATATCCACATAATGTGCTTGAAGATTGTATTTAACATCAGTTCTCGTTGAACGTTTGGGTTGGAATTGTGAGTGACCCGTTAATTGGACCGGTATTTCTACCAGGAAGACTTACCGGAGAGGTATACCGCAACTTTTTGTAACAAACGTTACAAGAAATGCAATGTGGTTTATGTACGATGGTGCACCAATGTGTTTTAGTGTGGTTGCTCGAGAGTTTTTAACAGTAACATGCATTGGTTGAGGTGGACCTCGCTTATGGCAATCTCGATCCCCGGACTTAAACCCCCTGGATTATTTCCTACTATCCAAAGTCATTAATTTGTAGGGAGAAGGGGGCAGGACCGGACATGGGGCACCTCCGGACAATTCAAATTTACCGCCAATAAATAATACTAGGATTGCCAATCCCTGGCAATCACATTTGTGCACCGTTTAAAATAGTGAACAAATATTGCCGTAGTGCCGTAAAAGTGAAAATTAAAAACGTTATATGCCAAAGTGTTGAATACTGACTTTTGATATAGGGTTGACGTGTGTAGTAGTAAGGTCCTGCACTCGAAGTTTTGAAACTCAGGTAAGAATTAATAGTTTCACTATGTACCTAACCTCACAAAACTTTAACGGGTCCACGTGTATGTAGATGTTGTAGGAGTAAAACGCAATTATGTGCAACTGGGGCAGGTCCGGACAATTGATGTGGGGCAGGTTCGGACACTGTCCGAAACTGCCCCAGCTACACTTTCTGAAAGTATCCCATTGACTCTTGCAGTTTGTTGCTTCATTTGTTTATGACTTTGAGTAACACCTGATGACGATCGCTATAAATACTTCTTTTTAGTTTGCAGGATGGTGCGAACATACAAAAAAAAACGTCCCATCCGACCAGAAATTCCGAGCAACGTCTTGAAAATGCAGTACGAAATGTTATCAGCAAGACTATGTCTTTAAGAGCTGCTGCTATTACATTTAATATACCAAAATCTACTCTGTTCGATAGTGTCGTCAAAGCTAAAAACAGTCGGAACGATAATGCCAGTGATTCAGGCAATGAGGGCGACGATGCAACAGAAGAGACCAGTATATCAAAATATGCCACACGGCAAGTTTTTCGCAAAATGAAGAAGTTGAGTTGAGTTGTATCTGAAACAGTCTTCAAAAATATGTTACGGTTTGACATATAAACTCTGCCGTGAGTTGGCTTTTGAATACGCTATTAAGTTGAATAAGAAATTTCCGAAAAATTGGGAGATTAACAAAAAAGCAGGCATTGATTGGATGCATTCTTTCATGAAACGTCATCCAAGGCTTTCTAACCGCAAACCCGAAAACACCAGCATAGTAAGAGCTTCAGCTTTAACAGAGTTAATGTGGAAGAATTCTTCAATAATTATACGGAAGTGCAGGCTAAATATAATTTTTCACCTAACCGCATATGGAATATAGACGAAACGGGTGTTACAACAGTTCTTCAAGCACCCAGGGTTATAGCAGAAATAGGTTCCAAAGCAGTAGGACAGTGTGTATCTGCCGAACGGGGATCTCTAGTCCAATGTGCGGAATAATTTCAGCTGCTAGTGGCTCAATTCCACCTCTTTACATCTTCCCTCGTATAAGAATGAAGGATCAGTTTTTGTACGGCGCTGTTCCAGGAGCCGTTGGATTTGCTGAGAAATCTGGATGGATGTCTGCAAATATTTTTATAAAATTATTGGAGCATATAAAAATCATACGAATTGCAACCCTTGAATAAGATTCTGATTATGATGGATAATCACGAGACACACGTCCTTTAAAAGCTATTTTATATGCAAGAGAGCACGGGATTGTATTGCTGTCTTTCCTCCGCATTGCACACATATGATGCAACCCTGGACAAAGCAGTGTTTGCTCCTTTAAATCCAAGTGTAAGGCATCTTTTATCGATTTCATACTGTCAAACCCTGGTAAACCGATTACCATTTATGATGTTGCTAAATTGACAGCTCTGCCATATCTGCAAACCTTCACTCCTTGTAACATAATTAGTAGTTTCAAGAACACTGGGTTATGGCCTATTAACTAATTAATATATACAGACGATGATTTCTGCGCCTCGTTCGTTACAGATCGTCCTGTCATTGAAAACGGCGATGATTTCTTTTCTACAAACATTATTGTTACTTCCAATTTTGATAATGAAGTGCAAAGTTCACCTGAAAGTCACGGTGTAGAAGCAATGGTGAGAGATATTTTGAAACAAACTATAGATGAAGCTACTAAACCCAAGATTAAAATACTATCTATTTCCACTATTGTAAAACCATGCGATGTAAAGCCATTATCTAAAGCTTGCCCCAGAAAAACCAAGAGAAAGTCTACAGTAGGAAAATCAAGAATCTACACCAGCACACTTGAAAAGAACCAAATTGAAGAATTGGAAAGAATAAGACAGTCAAAGTTGAAAAAACTAATACCAAGAGAAAATTGGTAGCAAAATTACATCAAAGAAAACGCAAAATGGTGAACACACAGTAAGTTCAAAGAGAAAATACAAGAAGACTAAAGTGGTTCTAGATGATATCTCATCGTCAGATTCTGACATAGACTTGCCGTTAAATGTCACAGCCGCTAAGTTTAAAACAATTTGTCTGATCCTGATATCGACTTAGATTTTGAAGATGATAATGGCCAGATTAATGAACTTTTAGATGATGAAAAATCTTAAAGGATGACTATGTGTTGGTGAAGTTTGTAACAAAAAAACGAATCCTACACTATGTTGGAAAAGTAGTTGAAGTATTAGAAAATGAAGAATTTCAGGTTAAATTTTTAAAGAAGTGTACGCAAGGATTTATATTTCCACAGATTGAAGACATTTCCAGTATTGAAAGAAAGGATGTTGTGTCAAAGTTGCCCAAACCCTCGACAACACCAGGAACATCCAGAATGGCATCTTACCTTCAATTTAATACCAGTTTTTTTAGTTACGACATTCAGTAATGTTATAAATTCTTTTTTGTGTTATTTCCTGCCTAATAAAATTTGTTAAAGAAAGCAGTTCTTAAAAAATTAAACTTGTCCGAAACTGCCCCGGTCATGTCCGAAAGTGCCCCACCAGGGGGCAGTTCCGGACAATTTCGTACTTTTATTTAGATTTGACAGGAAAACATTAAGTAAACATAACTATATTTACTAAAATTTTTGCAAATCTTTATGTCCAAAATTAATGGATATACAGCCGTTTGAAAATAGCTGTCCGAACCTACCCCCTTCTCCCTACTCCACTGGAAGATTTAAGAAATCCTTTAATTGCGGGGTGTAACTCAATAAGACACGACTCTGGTGTTTTGAAAGTGTTCTGGAATCAATGAGGAGAAAATTGAATTTTTGCATTAGAGCTGGAGGTTGTCATTTTGAACAGTTCTTGTAGGTTAAGAAACGTTACATGTAATTTTTTGTTTTTATTGTCGAAAATTTTTTTCGCCCTGTATTTGTTTTGAAACAATGCGCCTTTTGAAAAATCATCAAAAGACAAAATATCCTTAAAGTAGTCCAGACAATAGCACCTTGAATTGTTCCCGTATGTTTAATAAACACCTTGTATGAAATAAATTATATTGGATTCAAAATGTTTTAATTTATCATATTGGCAGCGTTGGATGTTATTTTCGATAGAGGCAACCAATTCGATACATGCAATAATATATGCAATGAATTTTATCACGTTGAAACTTTGTATGGAGGCATGAATTATAAATGTTATTCTGCAGAGTTGTTCTCTAAAAAAATTTTCAAAATTTCAAAAACTTTCTTGTAAATGATTTATTTGTTAAAAGCAACATACTGAAGTAATGTCCCTCCTTTGTGTACCGTACAAGTCTAATGCAATAAGTAAGCTTTGTGAATATACAATTGTAGACTTTAATCTAAGAAAGTTCGTGTTGAGGAATGGTCATGTATATAAAGTATAATTATATTTAAGCGTATATTTAAAAAAGTAATAAAGTATATTAGGTGTTATACAATTTGGTACTTAATGTATAAAATTGTCCGATGTAAATAGGATTATAAGAAAAATAAATCAAATTAAATTTTTTCTTTAATAACGCTATCAGCAATTTTTTAAAGACGTTTAGAATTTCAAAATTCTTAAGCGAAAATTTCAATTTCATAAATTTCACTTTGTGAGGTTGTCATTGAAATTATGAATCCTTAAAGCGCTTTATATTAGCACGTTAAAGTACTTGAGGATTCCACTCTACGCAGATACACAAATACCATTCTACAAAATCATTCGCGCTTACATTTGAGATTGGTTTTATTTTCGCAAAACTTACATGCTAAAGCTTTTAATAGAATTTTCTAGTAGTTTAATTGCAAAAGGTTAAGTAAAAATCAATATGCGTTATTTAATAAACGAGAAGAAAATATTTTTGTAAAAATGTGATGATCACGGTGAAGTATGTGCTATTGAAATTCAGATTAGTTTGGTTCCGTTTTCATTTGCTTTTTAACAATTAGGCTGAAATGAATTTTGATGAGCTTCCATTACTGGTAGGTAACGTGGTTTCCCTATGCTGATGGCTTTAGCTAATTCGAATAATATTGGATTCAAATTACGAAAACCACTTGTGTTCGCTGTATCTAGGTATTGGTATGCAATTGCATTTTATGCGCTTTATACACAAACAATTAGATTAGTAATTATAAATCAATTTAAGTTAACATACACATGCTTTTAATATAAAGCAAGCATTTTAATAAAGTGTAATATTGATTACAGTAGATTAAATGAAGGTGTAACCATTATAAATGGAAATCGGATAAAATGCAAAAGTTATAATAGTGACACTCATCAAGTTTTATTATCCTTAGCCATAAATTTTATTTAGAGAATGCATTCAAGGGCTTTTTAGAGCACCCGTATATTGAGCTTTTGACTTTAATTTAAAAATTATCGATTCTATATCAGCGAAGTTTAATCCATTAACGTCCAAAATAATACTAGCTTAAAACTTTTAAAATTTTTAATAAAAAATAGCTAAAATACGTTCATGAAGTACATATTAAAGAAAAAAACAAAAAAAATATATAACAAAGAAAATAGTTAGAAGATGAATACTCTGGACACGTGATATGCTACTTTGTATGAAAATTTTCAAAACATTGCCTTTCAACACACAGGGTGATAACACACTTACTCGTGCGTAAACACGACAACGAAGTTGATTTGGGATCTTTTGGGGATAATGACCACTAGAATCATGAACTATATCTTGAGGAACACTAGCACTATTTCTCGATTTTTCATTTTTCTTTGTTGAAAATCTGAGATAATATCGAGCAATATTTCTTGTAAATAAAGGTAGATCCATCTTGTCTTCAGAAACTAGCTGATTAAGTTTCCATGCGTTGACTAATGTAACATTTAGCATAGAAGTAATCAGTACCCAATTCCAGGTTTTCCCTCGAATTGAAATTCGGTAATTATTTACACACTGGTCATTTGAATCAACTCCGCCCATTCCTTGGTTATCCGATCTAAATGCATTTGGCTGCTCCAGATCGATCTTTCCTTTTTCTCCTTGGACCATCGGGCTACTTTTTGTTTGGGTGTCACACTATCATAGTTTGTAACTATCGTGCATAAACAGTTGTCACGCCACCGTATCAAAAGAATTTTATTCTTGGCGTCAAATGAGCCCTCAAAAAATGCTCTCTGCAATTTTTCCATTTCCTTGACTGTTAGCGACGGACACTTTTCTGTTCTATTTCACCTCAAAGTACCTACGCCCTAAATCCTTGGACTCTCAAATTACTTAGCAAGGGTATACTAGTAAAATAGTTGTCAAAGAAGACGATGTGATCGATGGGTACAGCAACACACTTTAGACCCAAGTGGAAGTTGAATATCATCATTGTTGGTTTTTTCACAGTATGTATCTATAACGTGGCACTATCCATTTGAACTACGAAGAAATCAATTTTTAAAACCAAATCTACAAGGTTTACCTCTAATAAATTGCTTTGCCGAATGGTGACCATAGTACATGTGTACTTATAGTACTTCGTCTATTGACAATGTTATGTGGAAAATACCCCATTGTTGAAATTTTACATTTACCATATCCATAAGTGGCCTAAATTTTAATATTCTATCATCATTACCGATATCATATCTAATCTTACCTGATCTTATCCGATCATATCCAATCTTATCCGGTCTCAGCATCGTTTATTCAAAAATTATACGTATATTTCCAATGATATGGTAGAATTAAATATGTATGCTTTAATTCATTAAAATTTGTAAAACTTTATAGGAAATAAATGGAAATGGGAAAAACTCTTGAAACTCTTATAATTACTATTTAATTATTTATAGGTATTAAGCCCCTTGGGATTCAAAAACGCTACACAGAGCTCCAAGGTTAATAATTCGGAGCACGAGTAGGTCTACCACCAAGCGACGGCTTTCCAGAGTGTTACTATGAACCAAGTGCTACAGGCGGAGCGCAAACGCCTGCTCTATACTTTTGGGTAAGCCCTAGCACTGATCTACCTCTTCAACCGATGTAATGTTGTTTTTCCAATTTTAATAAACAAAAGAATAATTGGTCTACCACAGCAACTAAATTCAAGAAAATTAAAACATACCTTTCAGATCAATAATAATCCTCAAGTTAATCCCAAAGGCAAACTACTCACTCACGCCACTATTATATATAACCGAAGAGGCAAACGAAAAACTTCACTCGCTCACGTCACTGTTTCTTATATAACCGAACCGACTAAATGCCAAAATAAAAATTGTTTAAGCTTATATGTAACTAAATTTGTTAACCTTGGCAAAAAATTGTGTTCAATCGGGAGGGAAGAATGAAACACCTGCATAAATGAATGTAGCATAATCTATAAGAAGTCTAAATTGCAACGTGTGCATCAATTCCATTAACCGGTTCATAAGGAAATCACATCGTGTTTCTCTCTCAGAAACACGAGCAGACCTTATCATAGTAGTAGTTCCGTTGGTAATAGACTGTGGACAAAAACTTTTTCTATTTCATTCACACACTCACACATTATATCTATCTATCTTATCACTAGTATAAAAAAACATTTTCTCCTATATGAAAAATATGTGCAATTATTATCTCTTTGACGCAGGTGAAATTTACTTATAGCACTATAATTTTTGCTAAATTATAAACTTTGGTAAAAAATACAATTTATTTTGTTTGAATGTAGAAGTAGTTGTATTTGACTTTAAAAAGTTATGTTTTAATGGACAAACCTAAACTGGTTCAATGTATTGTTTTTCGCAAAACTAGAAATGTTTTAGAAGGGTAAAAAAATAGAAATGAGTAAATAAGGCGCTACAATGTTTAATTAGTTGGTATATATGAAACTAAATTATGATTTGGTTTCAATTTAATGTAAACTTTACTATATGAGAATACAAATTGTATGCATAAACACACATATTGAAAAACATATATTTATCTAAAAAGTTTAGAAATGTTTTACACAAAATTTAAGTTTCCAAAGTTCCTGAATTGCTGTTAGAAGTGCTCATATTTCAGGTATCGATATGCGAAAAGTCAGAATTTTAGAGTAAACACTTACATTGCTACAACGGAAAATCAGTTAGTTTATTATATTAAACGCAACATGGCGAAAATCGTTTTAATTAAATATTGAAGTCTCTATTATTTCTATAATGTATTTTTCAAATTTCTCCTTTTAGTATTAATCATATATATTTACATGCGTTATTTTTACAGACTAAAACGCATTAAGACATGCGATTAATTAACAAAAGTAAAGTGGTTTTGTAATCTTGATTTAAGTATAAATACCCTGCTTTGTCTATCTTGGTAACAATGTTAGGTAGGAAGTGAAAGAGTGCAGGTGGTGGTTTAGTCGATACTCTAATCAATAAACTTCCGGCTGCATTAAATTTACCTGGCTACCAGTATTATGGTCCAGGTACAAAGTTGGGGAAGCGACTAACACGCGGTGACCTCGGTATTAATCAATTAGAAGCCTAGTGCAAGCTTCATATCAGTTACAGAGATTACCGAGATTTAGAAAGTTGACATAAAGCAGATAAAATTTTAGAGAAAAAAGCTTGGGAACGCTTTAAATTATTAGACGCAACATTATCAGTCGGTACGACCATGAGAACAAAATGAAAATTAGGTATGGGGTGCAAACGTCGATCCAAGAAGAAGAATAGTAGAAATTTATTGCATTTACGGAAAACCATATCTAAAAAAATTAAACCTAACGGACATTTCACAGACACAATAAATTGAGCGCTTTCAGGGGCAAAACGTGTAGTAAAAAGTTTGGGAGGTAAGAAAAACATTAAAGTTCCTAGAGTAATCCCCTTACCTAAACAAAGAGAGTTTTTACCATTTCTTATTCCGTTATTCGCAGGTTTATTGGCAATCGGTGTTTTAACTGGCGGCGCATCGGAAATTTCTAAAGCAGTCAATTATGTAAAAAATGCCAAAAAATTGCAAGAAGAAACATCGCGCCATAATCACATGATGGACTCGATCGCCGTAGGTTCCTGCGGCGCAGTTTGTCTAAAACCACGCAAATCTGGTGGTGGTGGCGCGTTATACGTAAAACCGTTTCCAAATAACTGACTAGATTACCTGAAAGATCGTTAACAAATATTGATTTAAAGAAATACAGCAAATTTTTTTGAGAGATAGCATGCCTAAATTAGCATGGAAGAATGAATCTGGATTTATTAACTAAGATAGCCAAAGCAGGCCAGGTACGCATTGGGTTTGCTACAACAAGCGAGGTAAAAGGTATGGCATTACGATAGTTTTGGTAATCTTCGCCCACCACTCGAAGTGATTAACTACTTTCGTGGATGTAAAATTTATTATAGTTACAACCAAGATCAAGAATTCAATACTATTATTTGCGGATACCTATGCCTACAATTTTTATATAAATAATCGATACAACATCAAATTTTTTCAGTTATGTCAGTTTAGAAGCTGTTGGTAATACAGCTAGCTACAACTTCTATCCGTCGATAGAAGTAGATTTGAGGGAGAAATACGTTATTGAATTCGTTGGATTTTACGGCTGCACAGCATTTAAAATATTTATACAAGCAACGATAGATTTTATTTTAGAACGAATCCATCTCATTTGCGAGTGATTAATATTCCGCATGGTGCATATGAGTTAGATGAGATTAGCGATTAGCTAAATTCTAAAATACCTACAAAAAGTTTAGCATTAGAGCAAACAAAAATACACCTAAATGTGTTCATTTGAGATTGATATTACTAATGAAGGTAACATTGGTCGCATGCTAAGGTTTGGGTCTAAAATGATACAACCAAATATTTTATATACGTCCGCGTTAGACATCCAAATAATTAAACACACTAATCTACACAAAGAGTGCAACATTATCTTATCGAAACGGGAAACCTGCAAAAGTATTACATCAGATTGACGTATCAGTCCCACCCGGTTATCGTCTTGATAAAACTCCTAGCAGTACTCAATATTTAGAAGTAAACACCGACATAATTAGTAGTATAAAAATCAATTTGACTAGGACTAATGAAACATGGGTCTGAGAATTAATCAAGAAGCAATTTCAAATTTATATAAAAGACATCATCCCTCCAGTAAGTCATTAATTAGTCATCAACCTTCATTGCGGTTAGCATCTGCAGATGCTTTTAGCGTTGATTGGTTTAAAAGTTTTCAGCGACAATGGCCAAATCATTAAACGTTTTTCAAAACGTACATTTTGATGATAATAATTAAGTCAGATATTCACACTTATCGTCCGTATGGATCTTCTATGAAGCTTCCGAAGAAATACGCATCTTAATTCAAAGCCAAGATCTAATTACGGCTACCTATGATAGTTTTCTGTACATGGAAGGTAAGCTTGAGCTGAAAAATGAAGATGAAAGTAAAGCTTGCAACTTAACCAATAATTTCCCCAACTTTCTTGTCGAAGAAATTTGTTATGAGTTAGGGGGTCAAAGAGTGGACGTTTGCCGAAATCCGGGCATTAAATCCACACTGAAGGGATATATTTATCATACGGGAGGCAAGAGCAAAGCATTAAACCATTTGGGGTGGTCACCAAAGAATGAGGAACCATTGCAAGTAGAATTCGATGAGCAAAATGGGGAAAAATCATTTACAGTATGCATACCATTGAACCACATATTTGTAATAATGGAGGATTATCGTTAAGAGTTGATTTTAATTCGATCCAGAAGCGATACAAGCTGTTACTATAGCAACGTTGATGCGGAAATATCCTTAAATAAAATTCAATGGAAAGTACCGCACTTAGTGATGCTGCGAAACTTAACTTGTTTGAAGGCATCAATAAGAATTCTATTGTTACAGTTCCATTTCGTCAATGGGAGTTATGTGAATTACCTGCTTTAAAACAAGCAACCTCGGGCATATGGCCAGTAAAAACGTCTACATCTTAATTCTGAGTATTATCCATATGAAGCAATGCATTTTAACTTCACCTACACTACACTTACATTCCCCCTATCACATTTTTTTCAAATTCCGATGTAATTAGTTAATAATGGTAGCTATAGGAAAATGCTTCATGAATATATAATACCTTAACTGATGCTGATGTTTAGGTATTAACAACTACCTGTTTAGTGTAAACAGCTATCTGTTTAGTGTAAACAGCTATCTGTTTAGTGTGAACAGCTATCTGTTTAGGGTAAGCCGTTACCTGTTCGGTAAACCTGTTTTCTTACACTCTAAATAATACCTTAAACTGCTTTCAGTGGTTAAGTAGTTACTCATCCGTTTAGGTATCAACAACTGTCTGTTCAGGGTAAGCCCCCATTTTGCTACAATGAATATTAAGGAGATGATATTAAAAAATATTCGGGCGGGCAGTATTAAAACTGCCTGCATTGATAATGAGAGAACATTTAAAAGTAATTATAAGCCTCTAACAGAACCTCTTACTGAAATAGCAAATAAAATCGATCCTAATAAAAAACACCTAAAAAGGAGCCCATTGACGTTAAACCCAAAAACCTACACATGTTCATATTTTGAAGAAGGCATGCTACTACTCCCACTAGCCTCCTACCTCAAATGAGTCCAGAATTCACTTTAACATTTTTCCTAGATACATCTGTCGCAGGAAAGATTAATACTGAGGAAGAAAAAGAACCTCTTAGTATCGCAGATGATTCTCGTAATGAACCCACCTCAGAAGAATTTCTCGGACAGTAGCACAAATTACCTCGTATATACGTTGAACGTATTCTGACGGATCTTGAAGGTGCTATTGATCACACTTATGGAGTCCACTATGATACCAAAACAGACAAATGGACAATTGGTAATACTCCCGTTTCAATTAAAGGAAACGCTATTGTTATTTAAGGTGTCACGTATAAACGGACTCCAGGTTTACACGATCTGCTTATTATGAATGAACCCGATTTAAATCTAGTAAATTTAAAGGATAGAAAGAATTATAAAACTATTTTAGAATCTACGGATGTTACAATGCGAGATTATGATGTAAGTGGCCAGATTCGAGGAAGCCGGAGCAAATAGCATACACAAATAGTCAAACCCTTGTTATCATGATCGCCCACAAACAAGGGAGGTGGATCTACGCTTTTTAAGGAATTAACAAACAGGCCGATTGAATATAAATATTAAAATGATGTACACGAACTATTGCGTGATATGGAAGTATTGTGGACAGAAAAAGTGGAGGGAAGCACAGGTGTCGTATATGACATAATATCAATTGTAGAAGAACTATATGAAGATGGATACATTGAGAAACTAACCAGTCGTTTTCTAAGCAGTATAAATGAGAATGTATTGATGACGATATATCATAACTAAGCAATATTATTTATTGACAAGGATGAATTTGGATGGAAACGTTTGACACACTTTCCATCAGCATTCCAAGAACACCATTAATCATTAATTTATAGACTTTTTTGTCGAATTCATTTTGAGATTGCTGGCGCATGGCGGTATTTAAATCGATATATTTGTTTAACCACGGGGATTGTTTAAAACGTAATATACGGTGTACTTGTAGCAACTTCAATCCATATTTTAAATATACATTCAAATTTCTGTAATGAACTACGTAATTACGTTTTGGATACAATGTAAGCAGTAATTTTTTCATTTTGGAAACAGGTGCGGGTGGAACCATAGGTTTGGGTGCCAGAGGTAGACCACTGTGCCTCTCATGTAATTCTCTGGGATACTCTAAATCACACTCGATTATATAACCAATTTCAAATCATCGCGGTAGTTTATTAAATCTAAAGTTCCAAATTAGCTTCACCAACAAAACAAAAATCCCCAAATGGTACAAATTCTGACATAGCGGCTCCATATAAATTATTTACGTCATAGTACATTAAATACACACTCTCGTAGGAGAGATCAAATTTTTTTCCCGCGTACTTATTGTTAGCTTTAGCATACCGATTTGAACATTGAGCTACACCACCTCTAATTCTTCTTACAATAAACATTAGCATATCAATGTCTGTAAATGGTTCTAACTTTATCTGCGTAATTTTAAGCATAGCATCGAATGATAAACCGGAGTCTGTATAATAGTGCACGCCATCAAGTTTGTAAGTACTTGAACAAGTTTGTCGAACATTTTCGAAAATGTCCGCTAAAAGTATAACGTCTGTTTTTAGATATAAATTCGAGTATTCCCCTAACAATTTAATATTAAATTTGCTCTAAACGTTAACCGCATGTGCAAAACTATCATCATTTATTCCTTCATTATAAAGATGACTGAAACGCCTCTTCGTGAGAGAGCCTGGTCTAATTCAATTTATCCCAGGTATCAATATACTCATAAGGAAACACGCCTTTGCGAACTAGTAGAGAAAATTCATCGGCATTGTTACAATTAGCGCGGGTAATAATTTTTTTAATATTCTCCAAATAGTCTGACAGCTTTTGAATACTGCTGCTGAAAGAGTCAATAAATCGAAACTGAATTTAATGCCTAGTATCATATTCTTTCTTTGTTTATGGGTAGCAGTAAAATCGAACCGGGAACACTAGCCTATTCTCTCATGATGAAATGTGAATAATAACCTGATAAATTACAAAACACAACTAGTAGAATGTGGGTGTCTTTGTAGTTTAGGTTACATAACCCCCCCCCCCCCCCGAAATGCTCCTGTAAAATGATTATGGTCTCTAATCTTTACGTCATAATAAGTAAATGGTTTTCAGCAAATGTGACAAAACATGTCGCTTTCAAGTTGCTCAACCTGATGGAACTTAAAGTATCTATAGGAATTATTTTATTAATTATTTCGGTGGTCCAATGTGCAATACTTTGAATCTCTTTAACAAACCATTGAATGCAATCATTTTCTCTATAAAGCCTAAATCGAGATAGGGAATCATTGTATGAACACTTCAAATAGTAAGTAATGCTGAAAGGTGTGAAGTAGGTTAAAACCTTGGATACCATTTGTACACTTTTCTAAATAAATGCGAAGCTACATCTGCCCAAAAGTGATGCAAACAACGGTTACAAATCACTTTCGTATGATTATCTTTGATATCTGTTTTGAAAATAAAGCTGACATATTTTTAATCCATGCGAAATAGCATAGTGTTAATATCATCCGCGGCATGATCATTAGCAGAAAGTATTAAAAGGTTTATGGATTCTCTACCGCTTTGCTGATTACTCAATACACAGGCTACAACTTTTTTAGCACTTATGCAGTACATGTTAATTGATAGGTTGTTTAGCTGTAAAGAACCAGCGTCCTTTAAGTATGCTTTTTAGAATAAATTATGTGCGGACCATCCTGTATGTAAGATTTCAAAAGTTTACGCGATATTGCACAACGAATAATTTATTTATCACCGCTGACGTGTATTTCTAAGAAACCGTAAGTTTTTGCACGTCAGAACGATTTTAACCAATCGCATAACGGCATCCCCCGCACGGTAGCCGCCCACAGATGCACCTTTATAAACTCGCGACGGCAAAATTTGGTAATTATTACTACTCAGACAAGTAGATTCCTCCATTTCGTATCCAGCCGCCATCCTTATGTTTGTACATTCTGTCCATCAGCATTCCGAAAACACTGAATCATTAATTTACGACGAAGATGTCTTTCGAATCTGGCTTGAGATTGCTGCACGCACCGGTGCAACCTCAATATTTAATAACCATGTGGACTGCTATTGATAGAACGTAATTAATACGGTGTATACCAATCTTCAATCCATATTTTAACATATACTTTAAATTTCTGTACATGAACCGTAATTATGTTTTGAACTCGGAAGCTGTAATTTTTCATTTTGGAGATACAGGTGAACCATATGTTCACGTCCAGGGTAGATCACGCCGTAATTCTCGGAATACTAAAGTCACACTCGACTATATACCAGATTGCAACTCAGGGTAGATCCATCTAAAGTCACAATCGCTTCATCAACAATACACTAAAAAGAGTACGCAAGGTAGAAATTCTGACATAGCGGTCACATATAAGATTATTTACGTCGTAGTACATAATACACACTGTTACGGAGGGCTGATCAAAGATTCTACCGTACCTTATTGTTAGCTTTAGTATATCCGATTTGAACATTGAGCTAGGCCATCGCTCTAATTCCGTCTTCAATGAAGCATTAGCTGAAATGCTCTGTAAACTTCTAACTTTACCTAGGTACATAAGCACCATCGAATGCTAAACCGGTGTCTTTGATCATAGTCACCGATCAAGTCTGTAAGTACTAACAATTGTTGATAAATTTCGAAAATAGTCTGCATAACCATCGTAAACACCTGGTTTTAGATCGAGAATCGTATTGCTAAATAAATTAGAGTACGTAGAATTATTCTCCAAACTTTAACGCATGTGCAAAACCTCATTAGTAGTTCTTCATTATATGACTGAAAATGCATCTTTGGAGTGGTCTCGTTGAATTTATCCCAGTATCAATATACATTAGAAACACCTTTGCGAACTAGTAGAGAATCATGTCATTAATTACAGTTAGCGTGAATAATTCTAATTGCCAAATAGTCTGATACTTTTAAACCGGTGCTCATAAATCTGAAAGACGTCCAAGAAATCTGAACGTTTTGCCTATACTTGTTCAGACATCTTTCTTGTGTTTATGGGTAGCAGTGAAATCGACGGAACACTAGCTATTCTCTCATGATGAATCAGAAGTCATAACCTGATAAGTCATAAGCACAACTGGTAGAATGTGAGTCTGTAGTTTAGGTCTCAATCCCACAACTGACTCGAATGATTCATTGTCTCTAATTTACGTCATACCATACAACGGTATTCAAATGGATAAATGCGCTTTCGTTCAACCTGTATGGGACTTAAGTATCCATAGGAATTATTTTACCTCATTATTTCGGTGGTCCAATGTGCAATACTTTGAATCTCTTAACAAACCATTGAACTGCATCATTTCTGTATAAAGCCTAAATCAGAAGATCATACTGCACACTTCAAATAGGTAGCAATGCTGAGCCAGGACGGAACAGAACTCAGTCCATTACTTTTTAAATTAAATCGTAAATCACTTTTCTTGAATCAATTATTGAACTGAAATTCATTTTATTGCTAGCAGTATTGATTAGTTTTACAAACGCTTTAATGTATTTATTTAAGGTGACAAAGTGATTCAAGCCACGTCACAGTACTTACTAGATACGATATCTGTTTATAAAATAAAGCTGACATATTTAAAGCCGAAAGGCATAGTAATACATCCGCGTTGATCAGTAGAAAGTATTAAACCAGATTTATGGGTTCTCTAACGCTTTGCTGATTACTCAACTAAAGTAAAACTTTTAGCATATGCAAGTAATAACTAGGTGAGCATTACATAGCTTCTCAAATTTTTTTACATCATCAGCCGAATGGGGAAGGGAATTGAACCAAATTCAAAACATCTATAAAATGAGGATAACCTTGAACCCTTTCCGTGTGACGTATCGCGGGATATAATGCTGAAACAACGGCAGGAAGCAATACTCGTCGTCATTTTTAACATTCACTACCGCATGCTTGACTGCTATGAAGTAAGGAGCTTTAACATGGGTTGAAGGATCACCTCTAAATGGAATATAGCTATTAATATTCACTTTTAAATGTAAAACTTCATGTAATGCCCAACCGGAATTCCTTTCGGAAAACTCCTCCAATTTTTTTGTAGCTTATAATACACGTTTTCACTGTACCACACACGTAAATTGGTTGAAATATCAATGACATGATTTTCTGTGGTAAAAGTTTTCAACTCAATAATATGATTGTGAGGTTTCATGGAATTGCAACTAAAAGGACATTCACTTTAAGCATTGATTGCCTTAACATTAATTTAACATTATGTACAAAACTATTGCACGTATTTTGTAAAAAAAAATAAGAGGGTCCTTGATGTTCGCTATATTAACTATAATTCCTGTAAGTTACCATTAAAACATGACTACAGAGAGTACCGGGCTAATCTACGTGTACGTTTTTTAGTGATAATTCCTGTTTTTTTTTTGACGCGTTCTTTAACAGTTTAAGTCGTACGAGATAACTCTTTAACCATGACAAATTGTTTTAGAGCTTAAACAGACTTTCATTTGTCTCTAAATAAATTTTATTTTGAATTATATCTTGTAATATCTTAATACTAGTGGTAAGTATACGGATGTGCTTAATGAATTAATTTTTTGTTTTTAATAATGAAATAACCTGTCTTGTTAGATTAACTATACCACTACTACTCACTCATATTCACTTTCAACTGTATCAAAAAAAAAAAAATGAAGCGCACACGGGTGATTATGTAATTGTTCGTCACAACACTTTAGGTTTACAATATAATTTGTTGTCACGATTGCAATGTATCGACTGATACGAAACTGTTCTTTATCTACTTATATAGGCACATAAACCGCATCCAAGGTCATAAAAATTATAACTGATTTTATTACAACTCCCCCCATTTAATAATATTTTTTCTTACAAGAAAATTCATATTTTTCGATAGCGATAATGCCGAATTGGCGTTTCAAGCTTTGTTTTTACTTTATATAAATTGAAAGTTTTTGAGATCACAAAACCATTTTACATTTGTTAATTAGTCGCATGTCGTAATACGTTTTAGTTTCAAAAATGTGAAACCGAATCCTACAAATTATTATTATTAGTGATATCAATGCAATCCTGTAAAAATAATGCATGTGGATGTATATGGTTAATACTAAAAAGGGAAACTTGAAAAATACGTTATAGAAATAATACAGAGATTTCAATATTTAATTAGAACGATTTTCTGTATGTTGCATTTAGTATAATAGACCAACTGATTTTCCGTTGTAGCAAATTTAAGTGTTTACTCTAAAATTCTGATTTTTCGCATATCGATACCTGAAATATGAGCGCTTCTAACAGCAATTCACCAACTTTGAAAACCTAAATTTTTAGATAAATATATGTGTGTGTATGCATACAATTTGTAGTCTTACATTGCAAATTTTGCATTAAATTGAAAGAAGAGCATAATTTAGTTTTACATATACAAACTAATTAAACATTGTAACGCCTTATTTATTCATTTCTATTTTTTTATCCTACTAAAACACTTATAGTTTTACGAAAAACAATACATTGAACCAGTTTTAAGTTTGTCCACTAAATAAAAGTCAAATACAATTACTTTTACATTAAAACAAACTAAATTGTAGTTTTTACCAAGGTTTATAATTTAGCAAAAATTATAGTGCTGTAAATAAATGTGTGACACCTGCGTGAAAGAGACAGTAATTACACATATTATTTCATATAGGAGAAAACGTTGAATGAGTGTTTTTATACAAGGGATAAGTGAGATAGACAGTGTGTATGAGCGAAATAGAAGAAGTTTTTGCCCACAGTCCATTACCAACGGAACTACTGCTATGACAAGGTCTGCTCGTGTTGCTGAGAGAAACACTATGTGGTTTCCTTGTGAACCGGTTAATGGAATTGATGCACACGGTACAATTACTCTATGCAGGTGTTTCGTTCTTCGCTTCCAATTACTCACAATTTTTTTACTAAGGTTAACAAGTTTAGTTACATATAAGCTTAAATAATTTTTATTTTGGCATTTAGTCGGTTCGGTTATATAAGAAACGAGACTGAGTAAAGTTTGTCGTTTTCCTCTTCTGTTAGATACAATTGTGGCGTGAGTGAGTGGTTTGCTGTTGGGATTAACTTGAGGATTATTATTTATCTGAAAGATATGTTTTAATTTTCTTGAATTTAGTTGCACTGGTAGATCAATTATTCTATTGTTTATTAAAATTTAATAAAACATTACATCGGTTGAAGAGGTAGGTCAGTCCTAGGGCTTACCCAAAAGTATAGAGCACGCGTTTGCGCTCCGCCTGTAGCACTTGGTTCATAGCAACATTCGATGCCGAAATGTTCCCATGGGAACCTATCTGTACTGGGGGTCTAGCTGATATATAGCCCGGTGAATTTCCTATGGAAAGCTATAAAAAATTCAATTGTAATTATAGGAGCTGCAACCATTTTTCCCAGTTCCATTTATTTTACAAATGTTGATGAATTAAAGCATTGGAAATATGCTTATATTTTTTTTGTGTAAACAATGCTAAGGTCGGGTAAGATCGGGTAGGATCGGGTAATATCGGGCAAGATGGGGTAAGACCGGATAAGATCACATAGGATCGGATATAGTCGGGAATGATTAGATAAGATCGGGTAAGATCAGATGAGATCGGATATGATCGGATAAAGTCGGATAATATCGGGTAGAATCGAATAAGATCGGATATGATCGGATAAGGTCCGATAAGGTCGGACACCTCTGCAGGTGACTTCTTTTCTAGGAATTGTAATAAGTTCTAAGCCTTATACAAAAGTCATTGATTAGGAATGCTTATTTTGCTATTTCCAAGAATTTCACCTTGAGGAGCATTTAGCCAATACAAAAACCATTTAAACTTGACCTACCCTTTAGCATAGACAGCAATCTGCCTGAACTGTAATATCATACCCCTGATCCTGAAAATTGATTTCTAAGAAATAACATATGGCCTTGTTTCGGCCAAATTCTACGAGCCAAAATGGCGTGACCTTGAAAAATTGTAAAGGATTACTCACACTTTCAATGCACTTGACCTTGAATACTAATCTAGTCACTTTTTCAAATCTAGTTACTCTTCTAGTGACAAAAGTGCGTTAGGATCGGCCTAGCTATACTACTTACATGCAACTTTTCTCTATTCTAACCACCTTCGTACCTCTTACCGTTTTCCAGATCCCCGTGCTGTTCATTCTTATCTTGGGCACGTTGTATATATATATATATATATATATATATATATATATATATATATATATATATATATATATGTGTGTGTGTGTGTGTGTGTATATAGTTTTTGGCCTAAATATTGTAGTAGTTTCTGCAGATAAGTGACAAACAACAAATATTTTGGAAAAAGATGAATACATATCTAAAGCATTAGAACACTTAAATATCATAACTTATGAAAAAACCAAGACAGATCCTACTAATCATATGATTAAAGACAATAACATAATCATTAAAAATTAGTATAACGAAGGTTCAATTAATGAAAGAGAATTTAATCATCTTTCAGTAAAATATGCAGAAATATCAAAAATTTATTTTTAACCCAAAATTCTCAAAGAAAATCGTTCTATTAGACCAATATTATCTTCATTTAATGCTCCAAATTATAAGTTATCACAATTTTATGTAATATTTTTGGTAATATTTTAGGACAGAAGACATTTTGCATAAAAAACCCAACTGAATTTAAACATGAAGTAAAATACACCATAATAAAAACTGGCCATATCATCATATCTTTATATACTAATACTCCAAATGACTTAGTAATGAAAATTCTTAATGGAAAATGGATAGACATAAAAATTTTTACAAAACTTTCTAAAGAACAATTTATTGAAGGTATAGATTTTTGTTTAAATACCACTTACTTCAAAATGATTTTTACAAACAAAATTTTGGATGCGCAATGGGATCGCCTATTTCAGCGGCAATCGTTAATTTAACAATGGAATATATGGATTATATTGGCCTTCAAAATTTAAGTTTTTTTCTCCTACATTTTATTTTAGATAGGTTGATGACATTTTACTAACTGTAAAACCTAACAAAATTAATAAAGTTTTAAAAGTTTTCAATAACTTCGATAATAAATTATAATTTACAGTAGAATTAGAAAACGACACTAATTAGACATACTTATTATAAGGAATTGATCTAATCTAAACTTTAATTGGTATCAAAAACCTACCCATAGTGAAAGATACCTCAACTTTCATTCAAACCACCCTTATAACACTAAAATTAATATAATTCATAGTATTATAGACAAATGTTTACAAATTTCTGATCTCACATTTAGGCCAAAACAAATTAAAAATATTATACAAACTTTTCAGAACAATAATTATCCAAAATGATTAATTATCAAAACAATTAAAAGAAGGTTTCACCTTTTTTATAATAACTACCAAAATTCTAATAAACCTCAAACAGATTTTAAACACATATCAATTCCTTTTTCTAATAAAAAATCTATTTTGCTAAAAAATCTTAAATATAATATCAAACCCGCCTTTGAACCTCAAAACAAAAATTCAATGTTATTTACAAAACTAAAATTAAAAACGCCAAAAGAACAAAAAACCAATACCATTTACAAAATTCCTTGTAACAACTGCAGTAAAATTTATATTGGAATTTCTTTAGAACCTCTAAAGAATAGACTAATCCAACATAAATCTGACCTCCTTGGCTATACACTCAATTGAAAACAAACATTCTTTTAGTTATGATGGAAACAGAAATTTTAGATATAGAAAACAATCTCTTAGAAATGATGCATGTAAAAATTAATAGTAATAATACATGTAACAGTAAGAGAAATTTAGATAATTTTCCAACAATCTATAACTTCTAAAATTCATAATAGGTTTATTTCTAATTAATGACAATCACTGATGAAGTTAACAAACGTTAATGAAATATTTGTTAAAGATTAATAAAAAGTATATTGTTAATCATTGCTTAATTTGATGTACATCATAAAATATTAATAAATATATAAAGTCAATATATATATATATATATATATATATATATATATATATATATATATATATACAGTAGAACTTGTTTATAACGTCATCGGATATAGCGTCAACTCGGGTATAACGTCATAATAGTCGTGGTCCCTAGAATTTACTATAGTTTCCAACGTAAACAACATTTCATATAACGACAAAATATTCGCATTATACTCGGCTTTAGCGTCACTTTAGATAAAGGTTTGGGAACTTTTAACCATAAATAATTCTTAGAATGTATAATCCGCTGATGCGTCATTTTAGATAAAGGTGTGAGAACTTTTAATCATAATTCTTAGAATGTATAAACCGCTGCTTTCACTCTTTAAGCGTTTACTAATGGCATTTTAAAGTCTTAATGCATTTTAACTTAAGTGCGTTACTCAATACAAAATTCTTAGAACTTATAAACTCCTTTTTAAAATCCTTTATGGAAATTTTTTTGCAATTTACAGTGGTAGTTCAGTTTATGTTTTGGCGGTTTACGTTCAGTTTATTCATCGTGCTTCTAAAAGTTTAGCTGATTTGTTTGAAACTTGAAACTAAATTTAATAAAAACAATGTCGGGTGGTAAAAGAAAAGTGCTTACGTTAGACGATAAAGTGGCGATTATTAAGCTGTAGACAGTGGTAGAAAAAAGCAGACGTGTGTCGGGAATTTGGATTGGTTAATTCGACGGTGTGTACGATCATAAAAAACAAAGAAAAAATTTTAAAGTCGTTTGATGACGGAAGGGGCCATGCAAAGAAAATTAGATTGTGTGAAAACACGGACGTAGACAGTGCGTTAAGTAAGTGGTTTATTCAGTGTAGAGCTGCGAATTTACCTATAAACGGGCCGCTACTAATGGAAAAGGCGGAGGAATTTGGACGTCTACTAGAAATCCTGAGTTCAAATGTTCAAGTGGGTGGCTTGATCGTTTTAAAATTCGTCACGGCATAAACTTTGGAAAAATTTGCGGAGAACAAGGTTAACGTTCAAGATACAGAAAAGTGGTTACTAAACATATGGCCAAAGTTACGAGAGGGCTACGATGATGAAGACATTTTTAATGGTGACGAAACCGGAATCTTTTACAAGCTTCTACCAGATAAAACTTTAAAATTTAAAAATGAAAAATGCGTAGGAGGAAAACTGGCCAAAGAACGATTAACTGCTTTGGTGTGCGCAAATATGACAGGCACAGAAAAAAGAAAGCTTCTCGTTATTGGTAAATCAAAAAACCCAAGATGTTTGAAAAATATTAAAACATTGCCAGTTAACTATAAGGCCAATAAAAAATCATGGATGACATCAGAAATTTTCGAAACAGAGTTAAGAAAGTGGGACAGAGAACTGATAGGAAAACATAGAAACATTTTGTTAGTTGTTGATAACTGTCCCGCGCATCCAGTAGTACACAATTTGTTGGTTTTCTTTCCTCCAAATTGCACAAGTGTTTTGCAACCAATGGATCAAGGGATAATACGCAATTATCGAAAGTTTCTTTAAAAAAAAAATTATTTTAGGAATGGATCGCCAAGAAAACACAAAAATTTCGATCTTGGATGCTTTAGAATTTTTGGAAAAGGCTTGGAACAATGTTACTACAGCAACAATCGCGAATTGTTTCCGGCATTCAAAGTTGTCAACAAACAATATCAGTGAAGAAGAAGATCATGAATTTGACATACCATTATCAGAACTCCAAAAAAGGTTGACCAATTCTGAGGTTGTAGAAGATCAGACGTGGAGGAATTTTCAATGATTGATCAGGATTTGATTACCTCTGATGTTTATTCTGATGCTGACATTGTAAAGCAAGTTCAAAATGAGGAGAAAGACCTACAAAATGAAAATGGAGAAGAGGAAGATGAATCTTCTGATTCAGAAACTGTAGCACCGACAAATCAACAAGTGTTAAATGCAGTGAGTGTCATAGACATAGACATCGTGAAACCTCAGGACAGCTAATGGAAAAGTTTTATTTGTTATAATCAGAAATTGTAAGGTGTATGTGGCGCGAAAAATGTTTACAAACAAAAATTACAGACTATTTCCAAAAATAAACTTTTTAAAATGTATGTATACATTGTATCTATGGTATGTGCTAATTCAGATATGTAACATTGGAAATAAAATAAAATTCGTAATTTGTAGCCGTATAGCATTATATATGCGTGAATTGTTTTGAATTTATACATTTTACCCAAAATTCACTTACATCGCGAATAACGTCACTCTGTTATAACGACAAAAAATCGCTAGTCCCGACAATGACGCTATAACCGAGTTCTACTGTATATATATATATATATATATATATATATATATATATATATATATATATATATATATATATATATATATATATATATATATATATATATATATATATATATATATATATATATATATATATATATATAGTAAAACTTGGTTAAAACGAGAGAAAATATTGTTTATTACGCATAAAAATACATTATTTTGCATTAAAAAGCGGAATATCTCTTAAGCATTAGGAGAGTTATTAAAAATTTCATTTATTTTTAGCTGACGTTTTGCTTTAAATTTAACATCATTGAGACTACCTCTTAAAACACTTATAGATTTAAATATTTGCTAACTACTACCGTTTTCTTCAAAAAACCGCGTCAATAATACCAATGCGTCGCCTGCTTTAGCGAGTGTAACAGGTATGGGTTTATTACACTCATTACTGTCTACATCACCTTCATCACTTTCAACTTCCCGTTCTGTAATTTCTTCGTCAGTTTTTAAACACGAAGTAATCACATCGGCATCAATATCTACGTAGTGATCTAAGGACGCGCAATTTTGAAAATTATTGATGTCTCTACTTTCTAACCAAGTAGATAAAGGAAAATCGTCTTCTTCTTCGAAACTTTCATTTACATCAGAAACAAAACCAGCTTTTTTGTAACAGTTCTGAATTGTTGTGGGGGTCACATTATTCCACGCATCACTCATTAAGCGAATTGCATCTAACACGCTTATTTTAAGTTCTTGTTTATTTTCCATTCGATCGATTAACTGTAATACTAATAAGCGACGGTAGAAATTTTTAAAACTCCTGATAATCCCTTGGTCCATGTGTTGAAGCATAGACGTTGTGTTTGGTGGCGATGTTGGTTAAATTTTGCAATTCACCAATAATAAAATCTTTCGATTGTTACGTCGTAATTTATCATCCCATTTTCTAATTTCCTCTTCAAAAATTGTAGATGTCATCCAAGCTTTCTTGTTAGAGGTGTAATGAACTGGTAGGCACTTAACAGCGAGGATTTCGTGATTTTACGATTACCAACAATTTTTTTTTGTTACTTCCCGTCATATTGGCGCAAACTAAAACAGTGAGACGATTTTTCAACATTTTTCCACCAATACATTTTTCATTTTTAAATTTTAAAGTGGTATCTGGCGCTAAATTGAAAAATAATCCGGCTTCATCGGCGTTGTAGATGTTTTCATCTTTAAGTCTCTGTCCCTTCCCGTCATATTGGCGCAAACTAAAACAGTGAGACGATTTTTCAACATTTTTCCACCAACACATTTCTTCGTCGTAATTCCGGCCAAACACTTTTTAACCACTCATCTGTAACGTTAGTGTCCACTGATTTCGCTTCACCATTTATTTTTCCATACACAATGTTATTGCGGTTTTTAAAGCGATCCACCCATTATTACATTTAAAGTCTGTATAATTTAATTGTTCCGCGAACTTGTCAGCCTGCGCTTTTAAAATGGGCCCATTAATGAGTAAACCGGCACTTCTTTGGTTTTTAAACCACACAATTAGCGTTTTATCAATATCATCTCTAGTACACTTTTTTAATTTTAAATTGTTAAATTGTTTCCGAATGCTGCAAGTGTAGTTTCTCTGTTTTTCCACAACGTTGACATGGTAGATGATGTTAAACCATATTTTTTGCACGTCACGGCTTTTAGTATGTATATAAAAACTACTAAAAAATTCGTTTTTACCGTGAAACGTGAACGTAGTAAGCGAAAAAAATTAGTACGTAAACTAATACAATTTCAATCATTTACCTACGAAACCCTCGTTATGTCCAGAATCTCGTTTTATCCGTGCTCGTCTTAAGTGAGTTTGACTGTGTGTGTGTGTGTGTGTGTGTGTGTGTGTGTGTGTGTGTGTGTGTGTGTGTGTGTGTGTGTGTGTGTGTGTGTGTGTGTGTGCGTGTGTGCGTGTGTGCGTGTGTGCGTGTGTGCGTTGTATTATATATATATATATATATATATATATATATATATATATATATATATATATATATATATACACAGTGCGTTCAATATAATCGGACGCACTCAATAACTCTTTTGTATTACGTTTCACAAGAAGGTGTTTAAATAGTTCTTTATTCATTTACAAATACTCTATTAAGTGCTTGGTTTAGATAATTTTTAAGCTTCCGGTTTGACCGAAAGCGCACATAATTTTATTTTTTAAATCACACTGTATATATATTTTGCATTTTTGCATTGCCTATTTTTTCTCAATACATACGTGTGTGTGTGCGTGTGTGCTGTGTGTGTGTGCGTGTGCGCGTATATATATATATACATATATATATATATATATATATATATATATATATATATATATATATATATATATATATATATATATAACACGTGCGTTCAATATAATCGGACGCACTCAATAACTCTTTTGTATTACGTTTCACAAGAAGGTGTTTAAATAGTTCTTTATTCATTTACAAATACTCTATTAAGTGCTTGGTTTAGATAATTTTTTAAGCTTCCGGTTTGACCGGAAGCGCACATAATTTTATTTTTTTAAATCACACTGTATATATATTTTTGCATTTTTGCATTGCCTATTTTTTTCTCAATACATACGTATAAAATTCTTATAGGGTTTTATAAAAAATGTCATCGAAAGTTTTTCAATTTTATTATATGATTAGAAAAATTAAACAAAATCAGTTATAATTAGCGAATAAATTGTTCAAAGTTGCCACCATTCTATTCTAGACATGCTTCTAATCGTCGCCTGAGTTCATGACTAGTTGCTTTTTTGATTTGCTGCGTAGCTAAATTAACACATGCAGCTGTAATTTTATTCTTTAAGTCTATAACATTTAAAGGTGGATCGGCATACACCACTGTTTTTAAATTACCCCACAAGAAAAAGTCTAACGGTGTAAGATCCGGTGATCTCGCAGGCCATTCTACCGGGCCGTTAGTTCCTATCCATCGTTCATTGAACGTTTGGTTAAGATATTCTTTTACTATCAACGCGTTGTGAGCTTGAGCTCCATCTTTCTGGAAATACAATTGTTGTCGCAGAAGCAGAGGAAATTCATCGAACATTGTTGGTAGCACGTTATCTAAAAATTCAAGATACCTATTGATTACCATCATAGAAATAAGTCCCTAGTAATTGGTTTCAAATTAAACCGCACCAAACATTAGTACCCCATACGGTTTGATGGTTAGTTTCCATTGACCAATGAGGATTTTCGTCAGACCTATAACGATTGTTTTGTTTATTAATAACTCCATTATTTGTAAACTTGGACTTCATATGTCCATAAAATATGATCTAGAAATAATGGATTGTGATCACATTGCTCAACTATTCATGCAATCAAAGTTAATCTCCGATCAGAGTCTTGAGGCCGCAAGTGTTGAACCAAATCGACTTTATACGGCAGCATTTTGAATTTTTTTAATGTCCTGTGAATTGAGCCAACTGATACACCGACTTCTTGCGCTACAAGTCTAATAGATGACCGTGGCTTTACTCTAAAATAACCCAATATTTGTCCTTTAATATCTTCGGTCAAAACATTTCTTTGTTGTTCTAAATTCTGATAATTTACTCCTGGTAATGTTCCACGCATTCTAAGCAATTGTTCAATTTTTCGTACGTATCTATTGGGATATCTTTGTGCGTATAATTCTACCGCTCGTCGAGAATTATGTTTACATTCACCGAAAATTAACAACAGGTCAATTTTTTCACTGTTATTTATTTTAAACAATTATTTCGATTGAAATCAAATTAAACTTTTGTTCTGATTGTCAATTGCAATAAACGAAAAAACAATTGCGATGCGATTTTGTTGACGTACGCTGCCTACGGTTTTGTTTGATTCTTCTAATCGTATAATAAAATTGAAAAACTTTCGATGGCATTTTTCTCTAATTTTTTTTTATAAAACTCTATAAGAATTTTATACGTATGTATTGAGAAAAAAATAAGTAATGCGAAAATGCAAAAATGTATATACAGTGTGATTTAAAAAAATAAAATTATGTGCGCTTCCGGTCAAACCGGAAGCTTAAAAAATTATCTAAACCAAGCCCTTAATAGAGTATTTGTAAATGAATGAAAAACTATTTAAACACTTTCTTGTGAAACGCAATACAAAAGAGTTATTGAGTGCGTCCGATTATATTGAACGCACTGTATATATATATATATATATATATATATATATATATATATATATATATATATGCTGGGAATCTATCGCTGTGGCTGAAGGAGAGTGGAAAGCTCGAGCAGCTCGCCTTCCCCTTTGGGGGAGAAATTCCTTTTTTTTTCTCTAGTAAAAACACACTGTAACTTTTAGTCTGGGATTATTTTTTAATTTTAATCATCAATAAATACAATATATTTATTTAGTTAAAATAAATACAAATATTTTTTTAATGACCATTACCACCAAATTTCCCTTGAATTACATTATATATTAGCATGAAAAGAAGAACTGAAAAAGAAAGATGGAAACCCTCCTAGCATGACCAAATTTAACACCGTTCTCTATTATGTTATTTACATTTGTGTATAGATAGCTTTTCTCTGTAATGAGTGCCGCAGCAAGAACCAATAATCCTGGTGGGCGAAGTAATCTATTAGTTTGCTTGACTATATGATTGTGTAATCCACTATATTATGTAGATAGGCTAGACGCAATGTACGTCTACGAAATAACTGAACAAACCCAATATAGCAAACATATACTGTTAAAATTTACGGGTACAGTAACCCACTTGGAAGTAAATACGTCCTTTAATGTTAATTGATAACAGGGCCTAACCTGAAATCTAATTAAGAAATAATAATTAATACCATAAGTTTTGATTAAAGTCAAACCACGGAGACAAATTCTGTCTAAACGGATTTTAATGGTGTGTGATAAGCCAGAAATAAGCACCTTGTTTAGTAAAGTTTGATGCAAAGTTTACAAGTAGTATAAATTCATTACATAAATTAAATTTTACCAAGATTTGAAAAGTACTCTATAAATGTACCTACACCTCTATTTTTATTAACAAGCTATAACGTGGTGTTATTAAATGAACGTATTTTACGATGTTATTAGCAATAATGGTGTATGGGTGGATAATCAAAAGTTATGTCAAAATGAAAAATGAGAAGAGACACATAATTCTTAATGTGACAACTTATTATGTACAAATGCGTTTTAGGTCTGGATTTGGAAGTTCGGAAAATCTATTTCACAAACATCATTAAAACTGATGGTGTTCCTTTTCACAACGTAACGCATAAGCAACTAATTTATACCACTAATTGCTAAAATTTGTGGTTTCTTGTAAGCATCAAGCTATTATGTATAAAAAGCTACGTATCTTTAGTAATTTATTACATAATAAGTGAATTACTTTTCACGAGATTTTAATTTCCCTTTATCGTCGTCTATAACATTCCACTTTATTTCTGTGCTAGTTCGCACATAAGAATTTAGAACTGTCAAGCTCTTTGTAACGCCAAAAGATAACGTTACAGTATACACGGAAATTTGTATTGTATAGAAGAATACAGAAATAGTATCTTGTTCAACAAATGACGAAGTGACACTTTCCCCAAGCGAAAGAAGGGTTTACCAACCGGAGCGAAGCCCAAGTTGGTAACGCTCTTGAGTTCCGGAAAACACTTTTGACGAGTTAAACACCATACTTTTTTGCGACCACAAGTGTTCTGTCGTCCGCAATATGCAGGGTGGCGGGAGTTCTTACGAATTGTAGGTAAATTATATGAAGGAATGGAGATACATAAAAACTGACATTGATGTCCTGCATCAGACTTGAATGGGTATCTTGTCAGTTGTTTTACATCTCTTTTCACTTGTTCGCTAACCATCAATTGTGAATTCTTGCCTATTCCTAAATATTGCTACATCTCGCCTATTTAATAATAGTAAAAATACGGTCTATGACGTTTCGTCGTGGCCTTTTCATCGCCCGGGAAATTCATCGGTGGCCAATTCATCGCCTAGCCTAGCTATGTACAATAAAAAAATGAAAATAATATAATAATTGAAGAGCTATTATTTCATGGCAATTTACATAGAAGGTTTCTAATTTAAGTAACCTGTAATGGACAGGAAATACATTATATCGGTATGTCATTAACAGCTTCGTTGTCAACTCCGCACATGTGCGGGGTGCGGGAAGAGTGCCCGACGCCAACCCCGCACTTGTGCGGACTAACTTCAAGCCGGTTTTATGACTCAGTATACCGCCAGCGTCGAACTCGCGCGTTGCATACTAGGCGGGACTACGCTTGAAACTTGTAAAATTAAGTACAAGATTGCGGTTATTTGTTTGCGTGCTTATTTTTCTATATTCGGTCATTTAAAAATGGACAGTGAAGACGGTACTTCAGGCTCTAAAAGAAGGAGATATACAAGAGACAATCCATTAAGTGAGGCTGAAATTTTGGAAGAACTACAT
Organism: Vesta saturnalis; assembly: GCA_036346205.1. Classification (NCBI taxonomy): domain Eukaryota; kingdom Metazoa; phylum Arthropoda; class Insecta; order Coleoptera; family Lampyridae; genus Vesta; species Vesta saturnalis. The sequence continues at coordinate 698,637 of JARFJB010000921.1, read as the reverse complement.
AGGAACCTTGACAGTGACGATGACTTTACTCCGGGGTTTTTAGATGACTCATCAGATGATGATGAAGAAGATGACGAACAGCTGACGTTTTCCCAAGTCAGTGCTATAAATTTACAATCACCATCGCATTCTATTGGTCAGCCTGATGTTACAGACATGCCAGAAATTAATCAGCCACCTGCAGAAGGGTCCACCTCATCATCATCGTTATGGACAACTACATGTGAGTTGAAAAAAATTGAATTTATCAAGCGAAATTAATTTTTTGGTAGGCCTGGGTCAACTCCAATTGATTTTTTTAATTTCCTTTTCGAGGACGAATTTTTATTAATGATTTGTAATGAAACCAATACCCAAGCCGTGAATTTGTTTCCGAAAGAGGGAATAACCGATAAATCAAGCATAACTGCCTGGAAGGACCTAACTGTGCCCGAACTAAAGATATTTTTGGGCTTAGTCTTTCGCATGGGTACAATACAACTTTCTCGACTACAAGACTATTGGAAAACACATTATTTTCTATACCCATTTTCGGGGAACAAACGGGCAGAAATAGATTTTTAATTATTATGAGATTTCTCCATTTCAGTTCAGAAACGGAGAGTGGAGACGTTTTATTTAAAATTCGCAGTGTTATTGAATATTTCAATAAAAAAATGAATGACTTCTATTATCCAGAAAAAGAGTTATCTTTATATGAAAACATGGTTCTATGTAGGGGACGTTTGCGTTTTCGTCAGTTCATACAAAACAAAAGACATAAATATGGAATAAAACTGTACATGTTCACGGAACCTGATGGTATCATTCTGAAGCTTCGTGTGTATGCAGGAGGTCAGGATATTGATGTGGTGGGAAAAGGGCATGCTGAGAAGGTGGTTTTACAGTTATTGGAAGAGACACTACAAAACGGACATTAGGTGTACAGGGTGGTTTTTTTTCGTTAATATTATAGGGTATAGGCTAAACGGTAAGAGATACAAAAAAACTAAGATACGTGTTCCGTTCTCTTTTTTAGTGTTTAGTTTAATGGCGCAATCGGATCTACGCTAACTAAATTGGTTTCGAAGATACAGAGTGATTCTCAAAATCTGCCGGTTTTTATTATCTCTTATGACTCGGTTATTTATGGAGCAAAAAAAAACTTTGGATACGAACGTTTTATGACTTTTTACGTTGAATCCACTGGCGTTCTTAAAAAAAATATAGATGTTTGATTTTTTGAGATATTATCAAAAGTAGCATTTTCTTAAATGGGACACCCTGTATCTGATAATCTCAAAAAATTGCATTTTTTCTTGAGATTGCAATAATATTTTGTATTGTCCTAAATAGCTAAAATACTAAAAAAAAACATTTTTTTTTAGTTGGCATGGATTTAATCAATTCTTTATTTTATAATAGGCATAATAAAATTGCAGATAATAACAATAATAAAACATTAATAAACTAAAACAACAACTACAAAAAACAAGAAAACATTTATAACAACTCAACAGTAATTATTTGAAATACTTATATATAACAATTAGCATAGGTGGTTAATCACAAAAGGTGCTCAAATTGTCTTCCATTCTGCTCGATGCATCTTTGGGCTCTGCTTGTAACTGAACGAGTGGCGTTATAGATTTGAATATTTAGCACTCTTCCAATGCAATTAATAAAATTTGCTCTGAGTTCTTCTACAGTATTACTTCGGGTTTTATAGACTTCATTTTTGATAGATCCCCAAAAATAAAAGTCGAGTGGCGTCAGGTCGGGGGAACGCGGAGGCCATCTGTTTGGTCCATATGTACCAAGCCAATTTTCGCCAAAATTGACATTTAGTAAGTCCCTTACCATGTGACTATTATGTGCTGGAGCAACGTCTTGTTGTAAATAAACATTATTTCTTGCAGCTAATGGCATGTTATCCAACTCCATTATTACACATTCTTCCAAAATTTGGATGTATCCTTGAGCATTCAAATTTTCATTAAAAATTCTGTAGTTAAGGACTCTGTTTTGATATAGCGCCACCCATACATGGTACCCAAACCGTCCTTGTTGTATCCTGGCGACCGTCTGATGAGGATTTATGTTTGACCAATATCGATTATTATGTCGATTAAAAATTCCTTCGTTAGATATAAAAGCCTCGTCCGTCCATATTATATTTTGAAAAAAATTAGGATTCCGATTAATCTGCTGCGAATACCAATGACAAAATGTTAAACGCCGCTCTTCATCTCCAGGATGTAAGTTATGAACATTTCTTATTTTATATGGTTTACTTATGCTTTCTTAACGTTTTTAAAACTTTAGATTTACTTGTGCCAATATCTTTCTCAATATTACGGCTAGATATCATCGGATCAGCAGCAACACAAGCTAATGTATTTATTTCATCTCTTGCTCTATTTGCCTATTTGTTGTTCTGGCTGTCGTCGTTCCGGATAACGCTCAAAATATAAGTCTAGATCTGCGTCTTTATTTTTATTACTTTCAATGTAGCACTCAAGCATATTTAATTTTTCATAATTTTGAAAATTATTCATTTTAATCACTTTTTTTAAAAAATATAATCGGAAACGAAATAAGAATACCAATACATAATTGTTACTGAATTTTATGACATGTAAACAAACAAAAACAATTGCTTAAAACATTGCTTTAGTTTATTAATGTTTTATTATTGTTATTATCTGCAATTTTATTATGCCTATTATAAAATAAAGAATTGATTAAATCCATGCCAACTAAAAAAAAATGATTTTTTAGTATTTTAGCTATTTAGGACAATGCAAATTATTAAGTGTTATATATTGTTGCAATCTCAAGAAAAAATGCAATTTTTTGAGATTATCAGATACAGGGTGTCCCATTTAAGAAAATGCTACTTTTGATAATATCTCAAAAATCAAACATCTATATTTTTTTTAAGAACGCCACTGGATTCAACGTAAAAAGTCATAAAACTTTCGTATCCAAAGCTTTTTTTTATCTCCATAAATAACCGAGTCATAAGAGATAATAAAAACCGGCAGATTTTGAGAATCACTCTGTATTTTCGAAACTAATTTAGTTAGCGTAGATCCGATTGCGCCATTAAACTAAACACTAAAAAAGAGAACGGCACACGTATCTTAGTTTTTTTGTATCTCTTACCGTTTAGCCTATACCCTATAATATTAACGAAAAAAAAACCACCCTGTACTTGGATAATTTCTATAACAGCTTCGGTTTGGAAAAACGACTCTTGCAAAACAACACATACTGCACGGGAACACTACGAAAATATTTAAAAGAAAATCCGAAGGAAGTGGCTAATAAATCATTGAAGAAAGGTGAGAATGTGTCGTTCTTTCGAGACGGAGTTACACATAGGAAAATGGAAAGATAAACGTCCAGTAATGTACGGAATACGAAGATAAAAGTGTACCAGTCGCAAATAAACGTGGTCAAATAAAGGACAAACCGGAAGCCATTGCGAAGTATAATCAATTCATGTCAGGAATTGACAGACAAGATCAACTCCTTGCCTTTTATCCATGTGAGAGAAAAACCCTTCGATGGTACCTAAAATTAGCTATCCATACCTGTCAACTTCTGTTGATAAATTCATACTCATACTCATACTCCCATACTCTGACTCTGTATGATTATCGTTTAGCAGTGATTACTGACCTGTTACCATTAAAAAATGTATCAGCGGTTGCTGGTCCAAGTAGAGCAAAACCAACCAGCACTGCAATATTTCATAAAATCAGTAAAATTACTGATAGAAATGATAAAGGTATGTGTTCAAAAACTCAAAAACGCAGAGATTCTGTTTGGCACTGCGAAATATGCTCTGATAAGCCTGGTTTATGCTTTGAATGTTTTGACCAATATTATTCCACATTGTAGGTTTTAGTTTCTAAGTTATGTTTTTATTCATTGCATTTTTTTTCCTTTTCGTACTTATAAATTGTTTTTATAAAAATGGTTTTGTTTTTCGTTTCGTTATTATTTTTATAAGTGTATGCTAGTTTATGGTTATTATTTGTAAAAGTTCCTACTAAATTAATGTCAATAAACGATTATACACTAAAAGAGATGACCCCGCACATGTGCGGGCCTGGCACTGCGGTTGAAATTTCCAATGCCAGTGCCAGGCCCGAACATGTGCGGGATTTTTAAATTTCCTTTTTTTTTCAAATAACAATTAATATATAAATAGTTTAACTCCATAAAATGCCTACTCTAACATGCTAAATGCAAAATAACGGAAAAAAACAATATCGGTTCCTCCAACTCCTTCCCTATGTGAAGTTGGCAGCGAAGCTGTTAAGCGCAAATTAAACTTCTATCTTTGATAATAACAACCATATCTTCAAAAAACAACTAAAACAACGAAATCGGGAGACATAGTACATCAACAACATTTTTACTGCAGCGATTTGTTTAAAATTATTTTCATAATTATTTCATTACGTATTTGGCGTTACATGTGATTTTACAGAAACAAATGAATACATGAATGTATCTAAAAATACGTTACTTACTAAACTCATTTCTTGGGGTATATTTATGTAATCTTTGGATCATTATACATTATTTTCCAAATTCCAATTCAAAGTTCGTTTTAATCAGGAAAAAAACGTGCAAAATTATATTTCGGCATTCTCTTACAATTGACTCAGTCATATTTTTTAAGTTACATGGTATATAAACTGACTACAAGGAAGGATTGATATTTTACATAAAAACCCTTTCGTTTGATTGGACAACACAACATACCGTCAAGGCCTGTTTAAAATATATAAATTACTGCAGTATTTATTCTGTAACACTTTAGTTATTAAAAATAATTTACCGTTATTACATTTTTAAAAGTACAAATAAATAAAATAAAGTCAAAAACCTTGCACTGCATTTCATTTTTGATTACACCATCGCAATTTTTGGAATTTTTCGAAATTGGCAATAATTGACGACTGAAGGATAGCAAACAAATGAAAAGAGGTAGAAAACAATTGATAATCCACAGAAGGTACCCTTGCAAAGCAGTAAAATATTTTTTTCTATACCAATTGTGCCAAAGTGTGCTTTGAACAACCCAAATCAATAGATCAACTGTAACTGCAAAGGTAGATAAAGTTGAACTTTAACAGCAAGGGTAGATAAAGTATTTTAATTTTTTTAATTTTTATTTAGATAAATATACAACTTATTTTTCATCTTTATTTGCATTAATAATAACATCAATATTGTAATTTACATTTCCAGAAATATCACATTTTGAAACAGAACCTGTTTCATGTGAAAAACGTACAGACGACGTAGAGTTACGTGAACTTTCTATTCCACAGAGTTTTTTGATACATCAATTTTTTCGCTACTGAGTCTTCTATATCGCTCCTTCGTCATTCATTTAACTTTCGAGTAAGTAACGCAGTTTTTGTCTGTCGTTTTCTATGTTTGACAAATTGGGTTATGTTTATATATTTTACTTGTGTTTGACCTTTCAGGTTCCTAGAATTTGAAAACTTATGTTAGTGCTGACAGTAACCGCAGACATTTAAAACATGCATAGGAAAATTTACTACTTTATAATAGTTATAAATTTTGTTTATATTTTGGATCAATATAGAAAAATTATGCATATATAAATGGTTGTGGAAACTAGTTCACCCGTGCCAGACCACCAGCTGTAAAGAAGGTAAAGAGGGCTCCTGCCTTCAAGACTGACGCTGTAGTTATCTCCTCGCTAACTACGCGGAGACGCTGGAAAAGGTAAAAGAAAGTGTGCCACAAAACGTTAAGGCGCCGCTCGTTTCAGCGGTGAGAAAAATCAAGGACGGACACGTCCTCCTCGCCATCAACAAGGGGGCGGACCACGCGGCTAAACTCATAGACCTATTCAAGGAGAGGTCTGCATTGAGGGCAGAAAAGCTGGGTGAAGCAACCAAGATGCTTCTCATCAACAACTTGGAGGCCGGACCAAAGAACGAGGACATCCACAGGGTTGCCGAGATGTTTTACGCGAAGTCGGAGTTAGTCTGCTCAAGATCGAGCCTGCAAGAACCAACAGATTGAGACTGATGGCGGCAAAGGGACGTCTAGGAAGGGCCGATGGGGGCATCGTAGTGCGGAATGGCACTCTGAAGGTGGGAATTACATGCCCGGTCATGGAATGGAAGCACATCACCTCATGCAGGAAGTGTTAGTAAGGACACATACAGATGTTAAAAATGCCTTGAAATCTATCCCTTGGGAAGAGATAATAGAAGCACGAAGAAGGAAAGAGGTACTACAATGTTTAATAGAAGTCATTTCATCCTACCAGCGAGATAGAAGAATTCTGGTAGAGGATGAGGGGAGGGAAAGGCGGCGGTGCTCCGCAAGTATCGGTTCTAGGACAGACACTATGGAGCATCACATACGACGGAGCAGTACAATTGGAATTGCCAGTAGGATGTGCATTTACTGCCTTCGCTGATGACTTGGATATCACTGCGATAGCAAGAACGGAAGCACAAATCAAAGAGCTGGCAAACAAGGCGCTAGAAAGAATGGCACAGTGGTTAGATTCCAGAGGTCTGGAATTACCAGCGGCAAATATGCCGTTTTACAGGTCCTAAAGAGAAAACTCCGAGACCTCTCGTTGAGACTCGCGGGTACAGAAATAAAGCGCAAGAGAGAAGTTAAGTATCTGGGAGTGTGGATGGACCGAAATATGACGCACAGCACACACGTAAAGGAAGCAGTGGCAAAGGCGACGAGATATATGTATCTACTAGGCAGGATTCTTCCAAACCTAGGAGGTGCAACAGCTGACAGACGTTTGTATATCTGCACGTCACTAAAAAACGAAACGAAAAAAAAAGAAAAAGTACTTGACCATCTTGAATTCTTTACACAGGAAAATATGTCTAAGGATCTGCTCGGCATACAGAATCATGGAGAAGGAGGCCGTGCAAGTCATAGCCGGAGACCTCCCCCTAGATCTAGAAATCTGGGAAAGACATAGGAAGGATGTTGGTCAGAGATCGTTACGAGAATGGCAAAGGCGATGGGAAAGAAAGAAAGGATGGACGCAGAGGGTGATACCAGACGTAGAAGCCTGGATCAACCGAACGGTCGGAGAACCTGATTCTCGGCGTTTCTTAACCGAAATGGAAAAGTAAGAACAAAAGATGCTGGTTCTGTTCAGAAGAAAGGGATCATGCCGAGCATACCTTCTTTGTATGCAGATGTTTTGGAGAAAAACCGCAGAGGAAAAAGTGGTCAATGGAATAAACCAGAGAATGTTGTCGGAATATTGGCTGGTTGTGAAGATAATTTCAAAGCGATTCAAGAAATGGCTCTGACGATCCTTCGAGAAGAAGGGAAGTGAACCCGATCTAGGGAAACTGGCAGGTCGTGCTCCCTCGAATAGAAATGTGAAGCAAGGAAGTATAATGATTCGTCGGACCTTTTGAAGTAATGCCATGATGGCGGCCCCGGGGAGTTCGAGCCGAAAAAGGCTAACTAGATCATGGCCCTTATGGTCCGTCATAGGTTTTGTTACCCTCTATAGAAAAAATTACTGAGGGGTACGTTATGTGTAATAATGTGCCAAGTACCTAATAATGTTACGACTTTTGAATTAAAGTTTTATTTTATTAATTTTAAAATATATCGCTTCAGAGTTTAAAATATGGTGCGAACGTACAAAAGAAAAACCGGCCGTGGAAATACACCTATTGATGACTTTGAGCTAGCTGCTCTAGCTGTATCGCAGGGAAAACTATCAGCTAGAGCAGCCCCTAGTCGTTATGGAATTAACTTCATGGTACTTTGCTGATTTATAAAGAAATCAAATTCACTACCAGACGAGGTAGATACACCTACTTTTCATTGGACATTTTGCAAAATTTACTAGATGTGATAAAGATAAACCTGTGCTACTTATTATTGACAACCATGCATCAAACCTGTCAATTCCAGTACTGAACTGTTGGAAGGAGAACGGCATCGTTTTATTAAGTTGTCCTCCCCACATTTTCCATCGTCTCCAGTTATTAGATAGACAGTATGGTCCTCTGATGAGATACTTCAACAACCATGCAGACGGATGGTTTAGATCACATCCAGTTGCTCCCATTGGTACCTACGATATTCCAGCAGTTCTTAAGGAATGTGTACCGTTAGCCGCAATACCTAATAATATGCACACAGGATTTTTAATTACCGATATTCGACATTACAGTCAAAACGTTTTCTACAGACGATGACTATTTGGCCTCTGAAGTTACAAATAGAACAATAAATGAAGAAAACGAGAACGATTCGACCGATGTTGAACCAAGTATGACTAATGCAAATCTTGCTATAGTGGAACACTTTCCTCTCAACCTTCAACATATACTAACCAATGTTCTCCTAAGGACCTACTAACTTTGATTTCACTACAAGAAGTCTTTTTTGAACGCTTCTCCTAGAAGAAACGATTAAGCGTCGGAAACGTAAATCGACAATTCTGACTGATACACCTGGGAAGGATGCTTTGGACGGAACAGAAGGTCGGAAAAAGGAAATCCGTGAGAAGATTAGTGCAAGGGTAGTGACAAATATAACTGGAAACAAAACCAAAACGAAGAAGGAAACTGTAAAAGAAAAGATCAGTCTGATTCCAATTCTGATCAATCTGATTCTTTATGTCTTGTTTATTTGACACCTTTCTTAGACTGTAAGAATGGGAACAAAATCTTATATTTACTGTTGAGAGGCACGTACACCGCACTGTGTGTGTTATGGTTTGGGGTCCGATTACAGCACAACGGTACATTGCGTTTCACAGATTTTTTGTACAAAGTTTCGTTCCAAAAAATCCAACGATACATATGCGAAAACGTATTGTTCTACATATGCTTTCGCATGATTTTATGCGAAAAAAAGGCGTTTTGATAATTAGAAACGGTAATATTGCTAAATAATATAACATTATTCCATATGATTATAAGGGACACTTGTTCCCATCACTTTGATTCCATCAAGCTTAAGATTATATTAAACAAGCCTTAATCAAAACAGTAATAAAAAAAATTTAAAGAAAACGTTAAACATATTAAAAACATGGCTTACTATTACAATAAATGTTCAAATAAATTACTCTCATATTCTAGACATAAGTATGCTCGTCTAACTGTAGCATCTAACACCCCACTTAACATTTCAGGAGTAACGAAACTGCTTGAACTGGTTGAAGCAAGTGTTTCTCGGTTTCCAAAATAGTCCAAAGCCGTCAAGTTCGGTGATCTTGCGGGCCAGGGTGTTTCCCTGTAAGTACTAATAAGTTTCGTTGGAAATCGTTCAAACAAATATTGTTGAATACCTCTGGAGTTGTGTGCTGGTGCACCGCCTTGCTGAAACCAGCAATCAAGTACAGCAGTTAATAGTATACCATATAACGCTCTGAATTCAGGGTATGATGGTAGATAAGGGGACCTATGATACGGAAAAATCCCACACCAAATATTGAATCCGAATAGACGTTGATTTCTGGATATTCTGTTCATGTGGATTTTTTTGTGACCAGTAATATGTGGTACGCCTGTTGAAAATACCGTTATTGGTTATCATACTCTCATCTGTACAAATAACTTTGAATGGAAAATTCACGTTGTCCTCACACATCCTGGTATACCACTCGCAATAATGCCTACGTCGTACATTATCACCTGGCCTTAGACCTTGGCATATTCCAAATTTGTAAGGCTTAAAGTATTTTTTACTTAAAATGTAATTAACTGGTCTAGTTTTCGGTTTTTCTAGTTGATGATTCTGGATTTTCAACAATTGATTGCAACACTTGGTATTGCTGTTCCGCACTTTTTTCCTGGAGAGCACAGGTTTTTTAAATCAACCGCTTTTGCTATTGGACTAGACACTAAACGCCTAACGATGGACTTGACTGGTTGGTTCCGTTCTGGGTACTTGCTTAAATACGTGCGTTATGCTTCCTCACAATTTCTCTCTCACAATGTGACAGGACAGCATATCAAACTGATCTTCGTTTGTAAAAATTCCTTCTTCCATTGTAAATAATAATAAACGTCTTTAAAAAATGCAACAAAAGTGATATAACTGATTCTTTCAATGAAATGGGTTCTGTCAGATTTGACAATAGTCTTAATTTTTCCGTTGCCATGAATTCCAAGACATACTACATAGCAATAAAGTTCTAAATTTATTAAAACGCGTTTTCTTGCTTAAAATCATGAGAAAGCATATCGCTGGATTCGTGATGACAAATGCCGTCTAATACAGGGTGTACCTTTTTACCGACCATATAAAAACAATAAGTTGATCTTGCTTTCTTTGAAACGAAACCTTGTACAAAAAATCTGTGAACGCCATTTTAAAGACAAAGAAAAGAGACAATGAAAAAGTGCCGTTTATTTTTTATTTCTCTTCAAACAGCTTCAGAAAAAAATAAAAACGAAATCCCAAAATTTAGGTTTATTTCGAATATCTCCGGAAGTAACCTCAACTTAGTTTCTTGATGGCATAATATTGGCCCCACGACTGCGCAACTTTTTTCTAATTGAATCGTTCCAGTATTTTACGGTCTCTGAGATCCCCATGCGCGAAAAAACCGATGCTGTCATAAATTTATATACCTAGTCCCAACAAATTATTCACGCTACTATTTTGTGTGACTCAAAAGGAGATCGAAACAATCTAGAACGTTGGGACTACTTACATAAATTAATGACATGCAACTGAACCAACATGAAATTTCCTGTTCCGAGTGGCCAACTAAGAACGGCCGTCGGCCATATCTATGGAATGGATTATAGCACGGTTTTCAGAATTGTAGGTCTACCGCTAGAGGGCGTATTTGACAGTTAAAGAAACAGGCAAATGGCGGGAATTGTTCTTCCAACGTCTAGTAGGCTAGTTCGCGTTAACGGAAATTATTAAATTTAGCCTGGATGAAAAGATCTTACATTGGTCTGCAGTAATTTAAACTGTTATCATACTAATGTTATGGTTGTCGCTAGATTACCTAAATGTAATGCTGTCTAACAATGAGAACAATTTATAAAATAATAATGTGATAAATCTAACATTTTTTAATTATATAAGAATGTTATATTTGTTTTCAAGCGATGTGTTAGTAAATCAAAAGCATAAAATATCAATAAAAACCGATATTTGCCCAGCAACAACAAATACAGCTTAAAATATGAATTACGATTTACTGATGACAAAATTAGTAAAGAGGGCCATGTAAGATATAAAATAAATTCCCTGTTGAAAACAAGCAAGCTATGATTTTCACGCATATGTCAAAAATTATTCATCGTGTTGCATTTAATAGACTTTCTTTATCTTTTCATACCAAAATGATCTTTACAAATGAAGAAGCATTTGATATGTTGGCAGTTTATTTTGAATGTATGAGAAATGCAACCGTTGCTGCTAGAGTGTATGCACTGCAGTACTCAAACGGACGGCATCACAGCAGAAGAGTTTTTCTCCGACTCGTACACCGTGTGCGTACTACTGGAAATGTGAGTCTTCCTGTGTACCGAAGACAACGCAGAGGTAGAACAGAGGAAAATGTTATTGATGTTTTAGCTTATGTAAAAGTTAACCCTCATTCAAGCACCAGAGCTATAGCTAAGAGACTAGGGTATATGTCGAACCACCGTCCAAAATACTTTAAGAGAACACAGGTGACTACTTATTTATTAATGCGTGTTTTATTCGGTATTATAATGATAAAAATGTTTTAATTTTTTTGTTTCTCATTTTTATCATACCGAAAATGTCATTACATCAAAGTTAACTTGTGACAACATGACTAATGTATTTGCCGCCATTTTATGTCCAGTTTCAATAAAACACCAAATTATTTAATGAAATTATCTTATGCTATGTGAATGGATTTTAACTAACAACATGATAATTAAGTGAGGCAAAGGAAAGTAAAAAGGTACCAATAATAAAAAATAATGAGAGGCCGGGCGAAAAAAATTCGTAATAACATTACGAGAGTTAATGTATTTAAAGTCCTTTTTCGTTTACTAACAACGAAGGACTTCACTGTGTCTTATTGATCTGATTACTTTATAATATATACTATTTTATATTGCACCCATATAACATGGCCCAACCCCATAGTTTGAATGCTCAAGATTTCGATACCAGGTTGAATTTTTGCAACTGGCTCTCAAATATGATATACGACGATCCTGAAATGCTTTCACGAATTATGTGGACAGATGAGGCTGATCTGAAACGAATCCCCACTGGATGCAGTTGGTCCAACATCAGGGTCATTGGTCTGTAAATGTGTGGTGCGGGATTCTAGGTGGAGAAATAATTGGGCCTTTTTTTTAATGAGACTGTTAATGGAGAAAGATATTTAGATTTTTTAAGCAACGAATTGCCACTTCTTTTAAAAGACGTACCCTTGGCCATTCGTCGTGACACGTTCTTGCAACATGATGGGTGCCCTGCACATTATTCTAGAGATGTTCGGAATTTCTTAGATCAATCATACCCTGAAAGGTGGATACGACGTGGAAGCTTAATTATTTGTCCATCAAGGTTTCCAGACCTAACTTGTTTAGATTTTTATTTGTGGGGGCGAATAAAAGATCTCGTTTATGCCGATAGACCCACAACAAGAGCTGACATGATTGAAAAAAACGACAGACAATACGAAGTATTTGAAGAGCATAAATTGAAACTGCTGTTCTCTCCACCCGTCAGCGATTGATTTCATGCATTGAAAATGATGGAGGACATTTCGAACATCTAGGGCGACGCTAATTACGTAGTTATTTATTTAAGGTTTTAAGTGTTAGATTTATCACATTATTATTTTATAATTTGTTCTCATTGTTAGTAGCGACAGCATTACATTTAGGTAATCTAGCGGCAACCATAACATTAGTATGATAACAGTTTAAATTACTGCAGGCCAATGTAAGATCTTTTCATCCAGGCTAAATTTAATAATTTCCGTTAACGCGAACTAGCCCACTAGACGATGGAAGAACAATTCCCGCCATTTACCTGTTTCTTAGGATATTTCAGGGTAGGAAAAATATATCGACTTGCAGTTTTTACTGTTTTATTACCAATTTAGTCTACTTTTTAAAAACCTACTTAAATTTTTGTGCTTCCATTTAAAATTGTAAAGAGAAAACACAATATTAAAAAAATATTAAACAGCGCCCTCTAGCATTTATGTTATGAATCAGATTGCTTCAAATTTACAAATTTTCTATTGTTTAACAAAAGCTCCTTCAAACAACATCAAGTTTATTAAAATCGGTCAAGCAGAACCTGAATTAAAGGCGTTTTTTCGTAACAACGTTCCCACTCTCCCCCGCCCCTTATTTGAAGAGACTAAAAGACTAAAACTTGTCAAATAAAAAATATGCAAAATTTGTCGAGGAATTTGATTATAATATTTAATATGCCCCTTAATTGAGCGTTTCTCGAGGCCACTTTCGTTATAAAATTTTTTTTTCCCGAACCTGTGTTATAATCCATTCCTGAGATATGGCCGACGACCGTTCTTAGTTGGCCACCCGGTACATGTGGTTTGTTTTCACTTACGCAAAGTTTGTTTTGATTGCAATAATGAGTTTGCAAATAAAACTAAACGTATTACATATATTCAAGCCAATCATATGTAACAGGTGCAAAACGGCATTAGAACATTGCACGGCAAATAACTGAAAGAGCCGACTAGCTCTTCGAGGGGTCGTGGAATTTGTTAAGATCTTGTGGTTACTACAAAACAGTAAGTCTGATCGAATAATGTTTTGAACGCCATCCTGTCTTAGTGCGTGAAAAATATATGCAAACAAAAAAAGGTGCACTAGAATAAGACAGAGAAAATAAAAGTACCACAATAAAGCTTTTATTATTCGGTACTTCAACTTTTGGATTTTTACTAAATTCCCTCTTAATTGTTGTTGCTAAATTAAAACAAAGAAATTTAACTACTAATGAAATCAACTTTAGTTTAATAGCACTAATGTTTAAAATACAATATAATTCCACAATCTCTTTTATATAATTATTTAGTCCTCTATTTGTTTCAGTACATGTACCATTATCAAAAGAAAATGTTTAGGTAAAATCACAAACAAGTAGTTATGATAACAAATCGTTAGAGTAAAACAACAAACTCTAAACATAAAATTATAATTTACATCAAGATTGCTGCTTTATCTTAAAGATGTGTTACCATTACTACTTGTTTGTTATTTTATTTATGTATTTTCTCCTATAATGTTGTATGTGAAACACCAAGAAAAATAAATAATTATATAAAAGAAATTATGGAAATATATTGTATTTTAAACATTAGTACTGTTAAATTTCGCAAAGTAAGTTTAAAGAATGTAAAGTCCCTACCTGAATTGACATAAACTCAAATTAAATTATGATAAACAGTCACACTGAATGATTACGCATGATCAAACACATATAAATAATACAGAAAAAGACCAGAATAACGCCCTTTTGCAACGGTGTACTATTCCTTTAAAAAAGAAATTTAATACTTAAAAGAAACTCAATAATTCCATTTAACAAACATCTACTACATTACTTTAAAAAATCGTCCAAGTTCACAATCAATGTCAACATATTAAACAAAAGCTTTTATCGTCGTATATGGTAAAGATAAAACGCTCCTTAAATCTTCTGAAAATTTCTTTCGTTTGCACATACGAAAGCGCTTTCTACAGCTCAAGATTGGCGGCTCATGCCCTTTTACTTAGGTATAAGTGTTTAATAATACCCTAAAACGAAATAATCCCAAACTAAACAATCACAACGTCGCCAGCACTCAATATAGAAAAACAAGTTTGATACCTCAAGGTAAGGTATTCGTGAATAAATTACTAACCAACTTCGTGAATGTGTCCATAACAGATGAACATGTAAAGTTTATAAATACTAAAAACTGGTGACTCGTACTTTGTAATATATAATAAAAGCGAATAAGTTAAAAAATATTCTTTAAAACCAAACAACTTTTACATTTATAGTACACCAAATTAACAATAAGCACTTGAGTAGTTCCACCTTACGCTTTCAAGTCGCCATGGTAGAAAGAGTAAATAGGTCATTCGGGTCTTGGACTCGCTTTCCCCGGTCGGCACGATAACTGGCCGCTCTCCACCAATTGTAGTTCTCACATCAAAAAAATTCTACTGCATTAGCCGATGGATGGATGCAATTACAGTCAGAAGGACTCTGCTTGATTTTCTTGGAACATTACAGCTACATCCAATAATAACAACGAACACGTGTGCTCAGCTGATACCCCCACGTTCGTTAGCCAAACCTTCAAAATTACTTAAGTCTTTAAGAACTATTTTCCCTAGGCGATTCTAGTGCATCGGAAACACCAAATTACTAGGATAAGGTGTGCTTTGCAAACTCATCTAAGCTTCACTACTCTACACGTTACCCAGATGTATACGAACATAAGAGTGGTTAAGCTAATGCCACCGGTCTTCTATCAGGTATTAACTTACGCACACCTTATTCAAATTAACGCTCGGCACTTAGCTAATGATCTCCTTTCGCGATTCTTCCAGACTTTGCTATTTTAAACTTGACGAAACATAATCAATCACAAAGCTAAAATTCCTTCAAACCGTACGCGCGGTAAAACCGATACAATTTTCGTTAACATAAACCAGATATTTCATCGGCACTTGCAACATCAGGCTACACGCAAAAAAAATTGCAACTTGATCTGTTCTCGTCGTTGCTATATTAATTCTAGTTTAACATATATTAGAAACCACAGTAGTCTACACTTAATTTTCTTATCTAATCTGGGTTCTTGGTATCGCGTCATCTTATTCTTCTGACTTAACATTCGTACAATTTCTGCAGTAGTTTTAATTAGAAACGCAGAGTCCCCTAGTAAAATGAGACCGTAGTTACAAAATGCATAACGAAAATATCTACTTTCCGTTAGATTTCCATCGAAAGTAACCGGTCCAACCAATTCTGTATCTAAAACTAAACCTAAGTATAGGTTTTGCATTATTTGTCACACGTAATAAGGGTTATTTTTAAACCTACCTATAATTCCACACCACACATTAAACCCAAATCTTATTTGTAGATTACTTTTGTTCAAATTATTTGGATATTCTGTTTCCCTGCAATGATTATTATGCTTAAAATACTCCACAGTTTATAAACCGTGTTTGTCTGTCCAGAACACTTTGGACTAAAAGTTCGGTGTTTCTTGACATTTCCTTATAAACTATCCAATAAATCCAGTTCTTCTATTAATATCCTGTGAAGATGATGTTTTAAAACTCGATGCACAATTGAATTAGGGATTGCAGTATTTTATTCAATTTTTCTTACCGAAGTACTGGGGTCGTCCCTGACATGGTCCATTATAGTCGCATTTTCTGCTTTATTAGTTTTAGGTCCATAAGCTACCAACTTAGTAACTAAAAGTTTGCAAAGTTAGGTTAGGCTGTTGTCGCTCCGGAAATTGTGTTGCAGCTTCTGTACTCCTATGAGTTTTAAAACAGAATGATATCTAAATTGTCTTTATTGGAATAATTAACACCCATGCTAAATAATTTAACGATAACTCAGCGATATATAATAATGACACGATGTCTTCCTTTGTTTCATGATGGCGGCCACTCGCAATCAAAGCCTACTACGAAAAAAGAAATAATTTTGAATTTTGAAGCTTAACCAAAACCAATGTCCCATTTATGGAACATAACTTACAGACTACATAAAAATGTATACTAATGCAGAAATCTTATTATATGCAGTTTACTACTTTCATAGTGATCTATACTCCAGCCACTGTTTGTGAGATGGCGCTACAGTGCATACTTGTAGATTAGAAATTACCCACATGTTTAACTGTACATACTCATGTGCAACGAGAGAGTTACAGGAGTACAAAAGTGTTAGTAACAATAAGTTCTTCACTCGATATCAGTTGTATAATAGTTACTTACTGTGTCTTCACTAAAATGGTAAGATATCTGCATTTTTATTTGTAAAAAGTTTCAGGTTCTTTTATTACCCGTTTTTAGGACATTGACTGAAACCCGCAAAAGTATGTTTCTCCAAGACTCGAAATGTTGAGGGTGCTCTTGAGGATATTGATATTGCAATAATTCCATCTGATCCAGCTGACCTAACAGATATAGGTTATAAAGAAAATACTCTAGATGTAGAGAAAGTAGGAGATGTTGCTACAACTCCTGCCTGCGAACGATAGGAATTATGAGCCCGAATGTAGCACAAACTGTGTGAAATGAATACCGCAAACGTGTTGAAACATAGCCAAAAGAAAACAGAATCAGGAATTGAAAAAGTGGCTAGAAGACCAGAGTAGACAAACGGTAACATAAAGTACCCCAAGCCGAACACTTCTACCAAAAATAATATTGAGCATGTGGAATCGCTGTTATACGCCAAGACTCCGGTGGAAGTTCTTAAGGAATTCGTTTCTGAACATGTTATAAATCATTAGCATTACAAACATCCTCAAGAAGATATGTACTGCCAACAAACTCCTGACGCTGAAACTCCATTAGTATATAATGTGCTGCATAGGAATAGATTCAAGGAAGTAAAGAAATATATCTATGTAGCCGACATTTCATGTATATGGGCGCTTTTCCGCGAAAATGTACATGCGCGGAAAATCAATATAATTCGGTTACAAGCTCGGGTGTCTATGTATTTCGAGCGGCTACTTAAACGACTATGAAACGAATTGTGGCAAAAATGAGAAATTGGAGTGACCACTGGGTTCTCGTGTTATTACAAATCTGACTTCTTCAATACCTGCAGAAGAACACGAGCAACATGAACTCTTTTTTGATGTTTTCGCGAAAGTCGTACGCAAAAAGGACCATTGATTTCGATCAAGCAGGTGGAGAAGAAGGAACGTGGCTATTTTGATTATTTGTCCTACAAATCAAACGAAGCACATATTCTGAAGTAGAATGTTTAACTTGACAGTAATTATAGTTGGGGCACACCAAACGTTACTCTCGTAAAGATTGGAAGCAAATCTAACTACCTATTATCGCCTCTGAAAGTGCGTAGGAACACAGAGCTGGTTTACCTTCCCATAACTAGGAACGGGTATTCAAATCTCTAAACTTCCGGGTGGACGAGTTAGTTTAAAAGTTAGATTTGAAGGCGAAGGACATGTGGTGGAGTCAAGCACAACTCAACGTAGTTGTGCGTTGAGCCTTATGTAAAGAAATTGAAACGGATTTGTGGCAGATGCAATGTTTCCCTATATGATAAATGTTTCGTTCAATTTCATATAAATTAATTATTCTTGCCAAATACTTTTGATACTTTCTCATGTTCACACCGTGTTACTTCATTTAAAATAAATTTTGTTCCTTAAAAATACGTGTATCATGTTTTGAACATTGTTCAGTTCCAGCCAATGTCCCAAAAATGGGACGTACCACATTTTTTTATGCATGTTTTATTTTTTCTTTCACAACACACTTGTGTAGTTATATAGTATAATGTAATAAAAGAGAAAAATTTCAGTCTAATTGAATCTTGTCTAGTAATGGGTTACGTAAACGGTTAACCTAGACAATCTATGAAAATCTCATGATGAGCTTTCTCCAAAAATGCAAAAATCCCATGTGGCGTCGGTGAGAAAATAAATTCCTGTAAACATCTGAGAAACTAATAAAGCCAGAAAATTATTTTTGGCTTCATTGAAATTCTCTTATAAAAGTGCCCAAATACTGTATTAGTAAAAAACCATATCACGCATTTTCGAGCTGCCGGAAAAATCTAACTATCTGGTGTGGAACAACACACCGCCTTGCAACCTACAAATCGGAATTAAAAGAAATAAAGTAATTTTAAAAACAATGTTTTTATTATAATTATGAAACCTCTTTTATAATAACTTAATTACGAAGATAGGCGAAATTGTCAAAGAAAACAATAATCTACGTCAAACAGATAGAGGATAATTGACATCTAGATACTAACTTAAAAAAATACAAGAGCCACCGCCTTCTGTAAAAATATAGATAATACAGTTTAAGCATTTTCAATCATATTTATACCTATTTCTCTTTATATTAAGAAACTTTTAAGAAAAGTTGTATAAGCTTAAATTTTCTTTATAAATATGTCTACACATTTTCTTATAAAATTAATAATTACTCAGATATTGAATACGACACACGGCTCTCGCACAGGCACAGAGCATACGCAAGCACACACACACGTACACCACCACGACACACAAACGCATGCAGCAACACACTCACACACAAAACGGACATCATGACCGATCTATACGAAACTTGGTCAAACCTTGCGAATGAGCTAATAAGTCGATTTAGCGATAGCGAAACAAAATTAGATAGCATATCCTATGATCTACGTATTATGATATAGGTAAAAATGCACCCGTTTGGTTTATTCTCATTATCTGAAAAACACAAAGTGCAGTTCAACTCTTAATGAGTGATTAAAATACTTGTCTTGGTAGATTAAAACGTATATTTTATACTTATCTTTACATACATTTATTTTGACATCTGGAACATATAAAATTTACTCACGACGGTGACTGTAATTCTTATTGAAACGTTAACTATCACATTATACTAGAAATTTACGATTTATCTAAATTGAAATAATTAGTGAAAGTAATTTATTATACGATTTAAATATTTTTTTCTAAAGTTTTACAATTTGATCTTGGACATTATACTTTATAAGACAATTTAAAAAGTACAAATTTATCTCAGTCATTTGTTTTGAATATACACTAATATTGTTTTCATGGACATCTTGATTTTACATTATCGAATAGTATTTTTATCACCTTTTCAGCGATGATAACATGATCGAATTAATTTATATAAAAATTTTAAACATAAAATTGAAATAGTAGGCCTTGAAGATGGATTAATAAATGTAAAATTTAACATTAGATTCTAATTATTTATATTTGAATAACTAAAATAAAACAAAACCATAATGTCAAACTATCATAAAACATGCTCGATTGGTCGTATTCTGGGACCTATACCACTATAAACAGTTTCTATTTTCATATCATGTAATACACTTCCGAAAATTCCGAATTTCATAATTAATCCTATTACATATTATGTAAAACAAATACCTAATTTTAACGTTTTCGATTTAATGTTAAAACTAAATTATTATTTATTTTTGTCAAGTCATTCGAAAATTAGCAAGGTTTAAATTTTGATAGTTCTCGTAATCATGTGATACATCTTGATGAAAATAGTCCCTTTAACTAACAAATACTATTCGATAATGTAAACATTCAAGATGACCTTACGATTTGAAAAAACATAGTTTTAAAAATTGTTTTATGCACCGTTTTCATAAACTAAATGACTGTAGATAAATTTTGGTTAACTTAATTTAAAATTTTTTTAAAAGTGTCATAATAATGTAAAATCAAAATTTTGTCAGACTTCAAATAAAAGAGCTTATCCATTTGACTGATAGTTAAGACAAAAAAGTTTTGTTTTCTTTGAGACAACGTTTAATACCACAATAAAGTTACTTACAATCTTGACTTTCCATGCTATCATTGATAAGCTATTGATAAATAATTATTTGATTTAATTTATATTGTTAATATTCCGCCTTTCGTTTTTTTAAATATCAATATTAACTGAATATTAGCTATTCCATTTATGAAAGCTTTAAAATGGATTTCACGTGTAATTATCATATATGTATATAATATATATATATATATATATATATATATATACTATATATAATCATTTAATGTTATATAGTATGATATTTAAATAGATATTTAATTAATTTATATTATATTCACTGTAACATTGAAAATTAAATTATTTTTGAGGTAAATTAATTTGTAATTTATGTAATTATGATTGTAATTAAAGTAATATTTTAAATCTTATATTTATTATAATATTATGATTACCTTTAGCTCAGGATCTCAATGGAATAGTTCGAATTTAGTTGAAGATAAAATTTTTGAGTATAAAATATCCTATATGTAATTGAATTTAAAGTATAAAGTGCTTGAATATAATTTGCTATCAAACGCATTTGTTATGAACTTAAGAAAATAAGTAACTGTCAAAGATGTCAAATGATTAAATTTAGAAAATTTAATGTTAAAACAAATGAAAATTTAGAAAAGGAAAATATATTAATATCTTTACAGGTGTTTACACAAGTAAAAATTTAAAATTCTTAACTGAAAACAAATATAAATTGCAGGGAAATATCAATGAATAGGGTTATAAAATTTGACTCACATATACAGTCCTCTGTTGATAGAATGATGTCTTCGGTATTCAGTTGGATGTAGGCAATGTCCACTTGAATACGATTTCGCATACCATAAACTTTTCTCGGTTCTCGGTTGTCGAACACCAACTTCAAGCTTGAAGATGTTTTTTCCAAAACGCAAACTAACCACTTATTTATTACTATCTTTTTCATATAGTTTTAAATCTTATGAGTGATATCGTTTAAATATATGTTTTAAATATCAACATTTTGTTGACAACACTTTTATTTTAGCTACCGATAATAATTTTATTTAAAAGGAATTGTCCGAGAAATAAAATAACTTTGACCAAATAAAATGGAATTTAATTTGGTAAACAGGAATTATTTTAAATTGGAAAACGCAAAAACAAATCTTCACAAAATCGTATCATCAATTAATCGAACAAAATTATTTTTTTAAAAACGACAGGTATCGGAGACCGAACTATTTATTTTAACCGACGATACAAAACAAGTGCTCTCGAAAATTTTCGTAACGTAAAACTTCTTGACGAAAATAATTTAGGTTATGTACTCCAAATTTTACAACACTGTTTTAACCTTTTACACTTTTGAACAATTTCTAGAGAGAGTGATTTCTGAGCGCTTGCTTTTATATGTTTCTGGTTGTTACAAAATTTCATTTTTTACAGCCATATTGCAAAAGTAACTATGGATATGATTGGAGATCAAAATTACAAATTGTACATAAATGGAATTTTGGCCGTAACTCTTATGCATAATCGGAATTGAAAATTAAAACGGAAATGAAAACTACGTAAAATTTTGAATAAAAGGACACCTAACAAGCTATAATTCCTAACACTAATAAACGAAATAACTTAATCTACCTTAAATAAGCTTTTAACTATTTCACTTACAATCTACTAAAATTACTTTAAAAATGGAATTCTGAGGACATTTTACACAAGAATACATATCTTTTATGTTCGAAACATTTAATTTAAAGAAAATTTTAAGCTTTTGTAATTTTGTCTAGAATTCACCTCAGATTTAGCATAATTTTGCGGAGAAAAGCGCTGTATCCTTATAAATACATTGTCATATTGAGAAAGAACATCTATTATTTGCTTTAAGAGCAAAATCTACGTCTAATAAAGTGGAAAAAGCATAAAATTATATAAAAAACCTAAAATTTACAACGTAACCAAACTTAAATCTAAAAATGAAATTAATTTATATTTAAAAATGTTTTTAACACTTAAAATGTTATGTTTAAGGTTTGTACTACTTGTCTTTATTGTTCTCACTAATTATTTGCAATGCATAATGTTATATAGTCTTGCATTAAAAAAGTCTCATCGTCTAACACTCTTTTTGAAATTTTTTCACTATAAAATGTACGGCACTATAAATGTCTGTATGCCATAATGTTCTAAATGTTTTTCTTAATGTGAATCTTGTATTATAATTTTTGTCACTAACTCGCTTCCAAAAATATGTGCGAAAAATGTCTATACTGTCCATATTATAACCCTTTTACTAAATTTTTGTATTTCCTGCATTCAAAAACTAGACATACCTTATCCCTAACCTAATCCTAACTATATAGTCCATGTTTAAACACCTGTAAAATGTCCACTTGCCAAATTACCTTTGAAAAATTGATTTTTATTGCCATAATTGCAATACTAAAATGACTTTACGAAAATGGTGCTATTTAACATTCTTGACAATTTTGTTAGCAGCAAATTGCTTTTTATGATGAAACCAAACTAAGCAAATGATATTCAGATCAATTTATACCAATCAAATTTATTTTAAACACATCGTGAACCAGATTTATATAAAATAGTGTCTCGCACTTGTATCGAGCTAGAAATCACCCCTTTTTATTACCCAAATGTCATGTAAGCTGTCCGATACTTCTATTACCTCTTTCTGAACATCTCAATATATATATATATATATATATATATATATATATTGAGATGATTCAAATTACGTGCAAGTAGCTATGTAATTTGCATAGTGAAGTTTGACTTTAGTTAGTACGAAATGGTACATTTCATTAAATAATTCTAGATAAGAATGATTAATAAACATTGAGATGTTTGAAATTTAAATATTTCTTAATATAATTTTAATAAAATGTTATTATAAGTAATCGACAGCACAGTACATTAAAGTATAGGATATGTTTGTTATCGTTTAAGAGTTAATTCAAGTTTTCATTTAGTTTTAGTAAGTTTATTTAAAACAATATTCCCCGACGACATGTAATACAGGTTGTAGTTGACAGAAATAATGTTAAAACTAGATTTAGGCTGGTATCAATGTCGCAATTCACATACACGCAGCCAAGATTAGTAAAAACATTCGTATTTGTGCGTTAAACACATATTAGTGCAAAAATTATGAAAAAACAGAATAATCACTTTAGTGAGTGACTATAAAACATAAATCATGCAGCAGCTCTGGGATTATTGTGTGTAATCAACAATTTATGACCTTAAACTAGTGATTGACAACATTCCGACACTAGGCGTAGGAGAACGTATGAACCCACGAAAGTGGTAAAATAAATTAATTTGTGACTTGAACATTAAGTTTAAACACTTACATTAACAGTTATTGTGTTTAAAAGTGTGAAATTTAACATTAAAATTATATAGACAAAATGAGGTTATGTTATATCCTCGCATAAAAATTTTTGTAAAAAGTATTTTTAATTGAGACAATTTATATAAAGTAAACTACTAGAGGCAAAGTAGCCTCAATTTCATGTTATAATTCCTTATATTTATGTCAATTTTTGTTAATTTTAGTTTTTAAGAGTATTGGTAGAATTTAAATAATTTTCCTCTCAAATTGGCCGTAGGCATGTTTAAGATGAATATTTGGGTGTAGTAGTATCCCCTATTCATGTAGAGGTAATTTCCAGGCCTGTAAAATTCATAGAATTAGTGCAAATTCAATAAATAAGGGTAAAAATTAACGTAGCTATTAAACGTAGGAATTAGTTCATGTTTGGTTTCAAATTATAGATAAAATTATGTAGATTATGGAAATGTTTTTAGATTTAAGAAATGTTAAACGGGGTGAAAGTTATAGGGCTTTAAAGAAATATGTAATGTAAAATTATAGTAGCCAACCAGAATTCAGGAAATATTCTTCGTAACTAGAGAAAACATTCGATGATTTGGTTGTCGACCAAAATCATATAAATATAAGTGCTTTAGATTCACAAACACTCTTGATTTTCATCTTTAGCAACAACTTGCCAAAGTAAGCTGTTGCCAAATTTTTTGAAAATAATTTTTAAAACAAATTAACGTCACTTCGGTAAATTAACAAAGTGCGATTTAGTATCGGAAGTGTTAACGAAACAGTTGATAGTCTTTTGTCGGAAAATAATTAAATTAAGGTTAGTTTACCTTTTAAAATTTCAAATCGGAAGTTTTCGATAAGTTATAAAAATATTTCCGCAGTTTCGACTTTGTTCGTTTTTAAATTTATATTGTGAATGTTGGTATGGATATTTAATTGTGTTGTCTTCGTGCTTTTATCATTATACACCTTGTTTATCAAAAGTGTGTTTAATTTACAACAACCTTCAACGATCCATGCTTTTCAAAACTTGTTTTGAAATTAATTTAAAAAGAAGTGATGAGTCTAAAAATAAAGATTCGTCTATATTCTAATAACAATAGTGAAACTTACCTAAATGAATAAGCTGTTCATTTAAAAGAACATTTGGATGTTCGAGGAGCAGAGTTGCAGTTCGCAGGAGCTGTTGTCTTCAATCAACTTCAATAGCAGTAACCCACAAAAGGAGGACATTGTATGTGAGTACTTTATTGTTGACATTGATACTTTATTGTTATGTTCATAATTTCCGTACTTTGTAATAATCTTGATGTGCAACAACAGGTATGCATGTCCAAAGGGAATGTTATTTGTTCTAAAAATTTAAATGTTTTATATTAATATTGTTGTTTATGCAAACGTAGTTATACTTACTTGTATGTCGAATTAGTGCCTAACAAACACATTGTTTTTATTTTTTTTATGAAATTTAGTCATAGTTTTCCGCCACAAGCGATACCCGTGTATATACCGGGTGATACAAATATTGCACCCACTACAGTTATTAATTCTATATCGACTAACATAATTTTTTATTAGCAGCAAGTAGCCGATTATTAACTACCAATATTTTTTTCTGATTTTGTTTTATAATTTTGGATCTTGTACGATCTGTTATTTAAGCTGCCAGATCATAACATTTATTTTAGTTATACCGTTAGGCCGTCTCAAACAGATTACAAGGGTTAATTAGTTTATTATTTTATAGCCTGTTTAGACAAACGACATTTTTAGCTTATATTCTTTTTCCGAATTTAGTTTTGGTTTTCTGTCGCCGTTGGCAATTGTATATATTTTTCCTTGATTCTTGTTAATTATTTTAATCACTGGAGTTGTTAATTTCGTTTTACCACTACCATTTTCTTCAGTGGTAGCTGACCGTGTATGAAAAAGTATTAGTTTATTTCTTTACCGTCTTGAATGGGTTTTTGGTTCTTGTTTGTTATATTTTTTCTTTCAGGAATTTAGGTATTTTTTTCTCCGCCACCGTGGGCGAAAAATTGTTTTATTAATTGACGTCGCCAAGCTCTATAGTGTGTTTTGTTTCTTTATCAGCTGCCCGAATCAATTAGAGGATGAGTCCTCGCACCGTAACCACCAATTTTTCTTGTATTATTTTTGTCCGAGAAATATTAATTTAATTTGTCCCATTTACCGGCGATAACAAAATTAATTTCCTCACTGAGACCGAGAGTTTGATTTATATTTTGTTTGTTTGATGAATCGTTCTGTTGTTTAATTTCCAACTTATAAAATTAATTTTTTTATTATTTATTCGACATCATTTGCTTCCGACCTCCGTATCAGGAGTTTTATTTTTTTGGTAACTGAATTATTTTGTAGTTATACTACCGAGACCGCGCAACACAAGTCTTAAATACCGGCACCGATTTAAATTCTTGGTAGATCGACATCTTCACTGATGCTACTTGGACCGGTTTTACCCGTTTAATTCTCCGCGAAGAGGAATCTAGGCCTCTATATCACCATTTACCTAGATTGGCGCTCGAGTAACCCGATTATACCGGGATAGTCTAACCGCAGTTCACCGCCCGCCCGCCTCAGACAATTTTCATAACAACTGACCGTCCGCCGAAGGTAAATAAGCGTTATAACACGTCAATGCTTACGTTATTTCTAAACGCATGAATTATACGTTGACCCATGCCTTCTGCAGTAATCGGCGCAGTTTGATATACAAGGTTTTTCATGTGACCCCTTAAAAGAAAATCTAATTTTGTTGTCTGGCGATCTAGACGGCCAAGAAACGGGACCGTCAAATTCTAGATTGAAGTAGTCACTGACCCTTAACTCAGGAGTGCCGTCATTCTGTAACCTCATAATTTGCCTTAAAACAACAGGAATGTTTTGCAAAAAATACAAATATTCAGCCCCATTCAAATGTCCGTTATAGAAATGTGGCCCAATTATAAAATTACTACCCCAAAGATTTACAGTCCACTGTCGCTGCGAATTAACTAAACTTACTATTTTTGGGTTTTCCGTTGCATAATAGCGAAGATTATGACAGTTTAGGCTACCACTCTGAGTTAAAGTTGACTCGTCAGTTCTTGATAGAAGGTTATACTGTAGTCATAATACCTGTTCCTCTTTAAAATTTTACTAAAGGTAGATTCAATTGGTCTTCGTCACTTGTCCCCTTAAACCTTTCAAATTTTTTTAAATTCACATTGACTGTTCTGACGAGGAAGTTTTTCTAAACTTCTAACTGAGGATTGTGTTCTATCGGAATGTTTTCGCGCATATGTTTTTTGAGTTAGCAAACAATTTTGATGAGCAGATTCCATAACGATGAACATGTCAACCAGTTCCGTTCTTTCGAAATTAATCTGTCTTTAGGTAACTACAAACAGTGATATCAGATATGAATAAAATATTCAAAACGATGTAGGGTATTTTGAACACCCTGTATACGTAGTGGGCAATTTTGTTTGTAGTTTTATTCACTTAGTTAGATTCCGTATACATATATATTTTTTTTTTGTTGTCAAATTGAGTTTTATAGATAAATTTCTGTAACACGTGTAGCGATCTTTAGGAAAGGTGTATGGCGAGCTTTAGTTTTTTTTTTGTTTGTGAATTATTATTGCGTAATTTAGGTTGCTTTCCTTATTATTCCCCGTTTATAGAAGTTTGATTAACGTTTATTTGTAAATAATTGTATATAAGTTTAATTAAATTTTATTTCGTTTGATTTCCGTAAAATATAAAAGAAAGTTTTGTAAAATTTAAAGAAATAATGTAGATGTAAATGTAGTTGTTATCGGTTGGCGACATAAAGTCGCTTAATTGTAGTTGTTCAGATTAATATTGAGTATGTTGGTTTTAAGTCATAGAGATTGAATGTGGGACTTATTGTTTGTACTTAAATAAAAATATCGAGATGTTTTTTCACGATGATTATGCTGACGTTTAAACATTTTGAAAACTACCGAGTCCTTACGGACGAAAACGAAGTTTGTATTGGGGTACCATCTCTTCTCCTTCCGTTTTTTTAATTGGTGGAACTAAATTAGATAAGATTTTTTGTGAGTGGTGGGATTCAAAAATCAAAGATGGATTTTTTTGGTAATGATTTGGGATTCTAAAACTGATCGCGCTCTCGTGTACTAGTACGGTGCCGCTTGTTGTTCCGCTTTAAAGGGTGGTCTAGAACGTTAATATATTGGACCTTGTGGTGTTTAACGAACGTACTTTTTTTGTGTAGTAAGGGTAGTTAAGCTACTTCTGAAGAGAACCTGTAAAGGGATTTTATTAAAATTGTTCATTCACCAAAGGAATATACCTAGTGCCGATTTCGATTTTACGTAAAGTTACCTAGAGGACATCGTCGTGTTTTATTAGTGCTTCGGTGAATTCATTGGTTTATATCGCTTCTGCGGATTTTAACATTAACGTTCTGGAAGTGCCTCTTATTTACCGTACAAAGCGTGTTTAAGGATAAAGAAACTTTCGCTGTATATTAAAATTATAGTTATTTAAATCAAGTTATTAACCTTTTGGATTGTTAGTGTGAATAAAGATAAAGTTATCAAACAAGTTGAACGCACAAATTAATATTTTAAAAGAAGTTTTTTTAATTAATGCAGTAACATTTTAACGAGTTTAAATCAAGACATCGTTTGTGTATAAAAGAACAATAGTCAACATTTTCATTCATCATTTTGTCAGAGCAGGAAGATTTCATTTCCGTTATAGCAGTAACCGACCACATTTTTCAATTGTTGTAACACAGGAGAGGTGTAATTCTAGACCGTAAGGTAATATAATATTGTGTTTTTTTATTGAATAATTTTTCAAGATTTTGTGTGTTTCGAATTATTTTTTTATGTTAACGAAGGTTTGAAAGCGCTGTCGTATCTTTTTTGTTAAAGTAAGTTGTTGTTTTAAATTTATGTAGTGTAATTAATTATAGTTTTGACGCTAAGCAGCATTCTGATCAGACATTCTGTTGCCTTTTAAGCTTTTGTATTTTTTTTTGTTTACACGCATTATCGTGTTTATATTTATATTATTTTTTTATTATTTTATTATAGCTTTGTTAGGTTTTATAAATTTGTTTTAATTATGTGAAAACCCTTTTGTGTTGCATAAAAGTTTTTTTTTGCAAATTGCAAGGTTAACGGAAATTTAGAAGCGTAAATTTTAACGTAACGAATTGACAGTTTTTTTCTTTTTTTTATTATTGAGTAATAGCGTTGATAATATTTAGTGTTTTATTTGATTTCTTTAGTTGCGTATTAATTCATTTAGAGTGCATTCTATAGCTTATTTTTTTTTAGTTTTGTTTTGATTATTAGTTAATGCCTAATTATTTACACCGAGGTGTATTAACGTAACTTTGTTGAGTGTTTATCACGCTTTTATTTGGCAAGCGTGTAGTGCTTTTGAAGCCCTATTTCAGGTGGTTTGCTGAGTTGCTGTCCAGCACACCTGGAATTGATTGCGAATAGGTAAGCGTATGTTTTTTGTAAGTTTAGACACGCTATGTACTCGTAATTTTGGCACGACATCCCTTATTTTGACTACCAAACATTCTGGCGCCCTTAACCGAACCGATTACGTCTTCATCCCCTATTTTGACTTACGTATGATTTACTATTCTGGATGTGCAACATTTTTCAACATCTCATCTACACCCATACGCTGACTAGTCGGGACAAAAAGGCTAATTTTATCTGTAATCCCGTTCTACCACCCGTTTATACCGTTACAACGAGTTCGTAACTACTCAGCAAGTGGATAATAATGAACAACTTTAGAAATTGTGTAAGAGATATTTAAAGAAATATGTCTTTGGATTGAAAAAATAAGAAATAACGAACGTACAATGTAATACTACATGTCACTTACAAACAACCTGTTTGTTTCCATGTAGCCGGTTGACCTGGTCAGAAATTAAATAATTTTTTAATTTTGCCGAATAATTCGGAAACGGTAAATTTTAAAGATAGGACACATTACATAAACTGAACTTAAAATTTGAGTATAAAACCGAAAACGGTATAAAAATTAGGGTATTCAGTTTGATGTAAGCAAGTTATTGAGGTTTGAAATCATGCAACTTCAGATGAATAATTCGAGAGCTGTTGAAGACTTTTTTTTAATTTAAAATACTTCAAAACGTAGCTTATCAGGTTTTGTTAGAGCTCCAGGATACCGATTCCGAAATTCGCAGAGATCAGGGTACAGCACCGATTTTTGTGAAACCCTACAGCTGTCAAAATTTTCATATTTTTCCAAATAATTCGAAAACGGTAAATTTTTAGGATAAAACATCTTCCAGAAATTAACATTCAAATTTGACGATAAATCCGAATATGGCAAAAAAATTGTTAGGTTCTATTTTAAAAAACATAAGTTGTTACTACCACACTTTTATAACGCACCCTATGTATTGGAAATTTTAAAATGCGCACCTTTAAACACGAAAAACTTTGATAGGAAATATTTTCATCTAAAACCCATATTTACTGAGATATTGCACTTTGACGCTTTAACGAACAACCCTGTATATCAACGGAGGTAGTAACAATTGTGTCAAATTGTATCTATGGTTGTTGCAACAAAATGACTGCATCAAGTTGCATTTACAAGTTTCCCTTTTCTGAATAATTTCAATTTAAAAACGTAAGTATTGTAATAACACTTAAAGAGCAAAAAGTTACAATACTGGAATCTTAAGAATGCGATCATTGTGTACTTAACTGAATTATACAAAAAAATTCGCTCGTTTAATAGTCCAGAAACTGTGAATAGCTTGAACCACAATTTGAGAAATCCAGATCTTGCTAACAAGGACCATTAGATTTTATTGATAGCGGCTCTAAAAATGTCAGTGTTTTTTCAAAGATAACTAGATTGCACCATTTACCAAAGATCTCTCACGTTTTTGTATTAAATTTGAGGTTTGCCCAAATTTTTAAGTAAACAAGTTCCATCTTCGAGCTTCTGTTATAATATTGACTTTCGAGTTGGGCAAATAATATGTAACCACGAAGGTGTCGGAAACCCCCAATCCCCTACAGAGTTATAGAACTACCCTTAAAGGTAAAACACGCTTGTGAACATCGGTTTCTGTAATCCATATGATCAGTATCGGAATTAGGCTATTCGAACAATATTGGAAGTTTATTAT
The DNA here is from genome assembly GCA_036346205.1 of Vesta saturnalis. Lineage (NCBI taxonomy): Eukaryota > Metazoa > Arthropoda > Insecta > Coleoptera > Lampyridae > Vesta > Vesta saturnalis. The sequence goes on along the minus strand of JARFJB010000921.1, from coordinate 667,526 downwards.
TTTGATTAGTTATTCGTAACAATCTTCAGTAGGAATGTGCTAAAAATTAATAGAAGGTATTTGTAAATAATCTGTATAAAGCGCTTGCGCCTTTATAGTTTCAAACTGAAAAGGCGCTACGGTAACTTCATTGCTTCATTCGGCGTCGGTTATCCATCAAATGTGGTTGAAACACGACCCTTAACGTGTTTATTATTAATATACAATAAAAATTTACAAACATTGGTATTTTAAGTTAAGTAAAAATAATATTTTCTCTTTATTTTTTTGCCCTTCTTAAGTGTTCATTTTAATTTTTATTTGTTTGTTACCTTTTTAGTTTTAACCCCTTCAGTAAACACCTGTTACCCAAACATTTATAAATACCTTTTTGCTTTCTTTATTCAGTGACAGAGTTAATTACATTTCGGATCAATGTGTAAATTGAGATCTAAAGGAAAAAGTTTGGAAGTGAACTAAAACGGTTTCAATTTGAATTTCATTTCCGTTTTTAAAGTCGTCGCGACGCGTCGATTGGAAAGTACGTGGTTATACATTTTCAATTGTAATTTTCAAGGTATGTCGTTTAGTTTTACTTTTTAATGTTCATCAAATATATTTATATGCACTGAAAGATTATAAATCATCATTTTTATGAGAAAAAGTTTATATTCGTTAAAGCTCTTCTTAAAGGTAGGTAATGCAAAAGTAGTATAAGATGGAAAAAATGTTCGGTACATTCAAAAAGTTGAGATTTGCTTTAAAGTAGTTTCACAATTGTAAAACAAAATTAGTGAGATTTTTAAAATACATTTACAGTTTACAAAATTAATAAAAAATAAAAAGGTTGATAAGTAAAACTGATTGCTGTAATGTTTGGCAATGTCAATTAAAAACGAAACGTTTGTATTACGTACATGAAAACTATTTTACTTATAATCAATGTTGAAACATCTTGCATAAAAAATGAGGAAAATAAAAACATTTCATAGAAATAAATTTCTAAATTTAAAATAATAATGCAGAATTGGAAAGTGTGTTTATTTTAAACTTATGATTTGGATTGACAACTTTTTTATAGGGATGTTTGTTCAAGCAAGAAATGTTTTTATAATACGAAATATGGTTGTAGGAAAATATTTTTGAAAGCTAGTTAGCTATAAAGACTATTTTTTAATGCAACGTAAATAAATTTTGTTTGACTTGATTTTTCGTACGGATGAATTGTGAATAATATAAAGATACTCACTATGGCACAGTATATGGCTTGTTTTACAAGTAAAAGGTAACTAAGTGGTTTTTTGACCTAGTACATTAAAATATAATTTCTTTATCAACATAATTGACTGGGTTAGGTTATATAACATTTTGGCACACCAACTACTAGCCTTTCTCACTTTACTAAACAATTTGTATCCACTACTAACACCTATTCATACTTTTTCACCAATTTTTACTTACAGTTTTCAGATTAGAATATGGAATATTTTTGCTAAATCATTTCGAGAAGGTTTATTAAAAAGTTAAACATTTTCTGTGAACAAGGAGAATGGAGTAATTTTTTTACAAGATTTACAGTATTCATTAAGACAAGAGTTTTGCATCTAAATTGCCCTTAAGACAATACAGGGAACAAACTCACTCAATTATGACGCGAACTGCATTAAAAATTTAGTTGTCTTATTCTACAGTAATAAAGTATATTAAATTTGTTTTTGAGAAAATAATTATAAAGTAAGTGTAAGTAATGATTATCACTTCTTTAGAAGATAAAGAAGGAATCAAAAGGCCGTGTTTGAAATTTGTTACCCAAAGGTTTTTGATAAAATCGCTAGGTTTGAGTTTCAAACAATAATTTTGATCAAAACTGTTTTATGATGTGCCGATTACAGTTTGGTATTATCAAAAAGTATAAAAGTAGCAACGCAATGTAATGCCTTGCGTACCGTAAAAGAACAATATATAGACACCTTAGTGTGTTTACTTCTAATTACTGTTTTAATTATCCTTTTTGAAAATTAAATAAAGGAAGGTTTATTTAGATTATTTATTAATATTGAAGGTCGCTTAGAAATTAAATATACCCATAAAATTACTACTTAAAAATTTTTGCATAAATATCTGCTGTAGAAATTAAAATAAATGAATTAATTTTAATAATTTTTTTAGGATAATTGTGCATTATTTAATTATAAATACAAAAACAATACTCTATGTCAGATAGACGTTTAAAATTTCATGTCACATAGAGGTCAATAGACACATAGATGTAAACTCTCGCTTCTATAAAATATCATTATTACAATATAAGCATTTTGAATATTATTTAATTCATTTTTAGACTTATTACACGCACACGCATCATGGCCGCTCTTTATCGAAACTTTGTCAAACGTTGTAAAACGTGGTAATAAGTGGATTTAGCATAGCTGAAAGAAATGTCGATTGCATAATCTTCTATTTCTACACATGAATATGTGGGTTGGAAGGTAAAACAGTTACAAATCTGCCTTAAGTAGCAGTTAATATCAATTGAGACTTTTAAAT